>JAEQML010065017.1:0-21449 GCA_016904865.1 Pissodes strobi | reverse complement strand
CGCAAACGGCACCGGCAGTCGGAACGTCAAGTTTATGAATCGGCCTTTACAAGCGTCTGTAGACCCGATATAATTTTCGATACCGACTCTAGCGCCATCTAGTGCAGATGGCGTTGACTCAAGCCATTGCATTCGCGCTATGTCATCGTGATGCAATCCATTTGCATATAAGGCGTGGTGGCCCAGAGGACTAGATGGTTAGGTCTGTACTCGGCAGCGGCATTTATCGGCGTCGGCGGCTCGGGTTCAAACCCCGTTGTTTTGTTTTTATTTTTTTTAAAGGTTAAGTTTCTAAACAGTTTTTTTCTTGATTTTGGGTATGTCTTGGGTTAGTTTGGGTTAGCACCTGGTTAGTTTCCTTTTCTTGAGCCCCCGTAGCGAGCGCAGCGAGCGGAGGGCCATGCGAAAAGTGATATTACTTATTGTAATACGTGCCCGTACTTTGGATGCACTTTTTCCAAAATATGTTGCTTTATTTAACTAAAAACCAGGATATATTTAATAAAAGCCGTATTATAGTCGATATACAGTAGCTTGCATGTGTTTCCGCGAATACATTCACAAAGAATCCTCCTTCTTTGTGAATATATTCCACGCAAGGCCAGCCTATGTAGTATAGGTGGCCTTTGGTATCGAAAATTTGGTCGGGTCGCTAGACCCTTGTGTAACCTTTGGCTTTGGACCCGCACGATAAGACACAAGACATACCCAAAATCAAGAAAAAAACTGTTTAGAAACTTAACCTTAAAAAAATAAAAAGAAAACAACGGGGTTTGAACCCGAGCCGCCGACGCCGATAAATGCCGCTGCCGAGTTTAGACCTAACCATCTAGTCCTCTGGACCACCACGCCCTATATGCAAATCGATTGCATTACGATGACATAGCGCGAATGCAATCGCTTGAGTCAACGCCATCTGCACTAGATGGCGCTAGAGTCGGTATCGAAAATTATATCGGGTCTACAGACGCTTGTCGATAAGACCGCTTTTGACTATATTTGATTTTTGTTCTGTTCTTATGACAATATTGACAATCATAGATAAGGGTTTGATGACATGACATTTTCATAATCAAAACAAAAACAAAGGTATATCTTCTTCTTTCTTTAATCTTGAACTTGGGCTTGGGAGTAAACGTTTCCCGGACCCTAGTCACAGGGCTTCAGAGTTGCGCGCGCATTACATTGTTGACACACCATATCTTTATGGTCCAGCCTTAGACCATCTAAGGGTCTAGCGAATTGCTTTCAAGTGGTCTTGTAGCTTAGTGGTTGGATGTTGTCCTTGTGATACGGCGACCCGGGTTCCATTCCCGTCGATGTTTTTGCTGTGTAAATATCTTACGCGGGGCGGTATGAGGATAAATCTCGGCAAATGGGACGGAAATGTGTAAACCGATTCTAGCCGCTAGGGCGGTATTATATACAATTTTGCCATTTAAAATCGTTTTAAACGGATTTTAGACGATAAAAATCCATATTTTAAATTAAACGCACCGTCAAAAGTATTATTTATTTAATAGGCGGTTGAATTTAAAATTAATATTCGCTTCAAAATACACGACAAATTCGTCCGAAGCCACGGCTATCGTCCTAAAAAAAAGTCCGAATTTTCGGATTTTTATACAATTTTGCCATTTAAAATCGTTTTTAAACGGATTTTAGAGGTTAAAAGAGCATAATATTATTATTTTAAATTAAACGAACTGTCAAAAGTATTATTCAGATGCCCAGACGTTTAATAGTATATTAAGTATCAAGAACAGTAAGGACAGTTTACCGATCGATATTGGATTGGAGGAGATCGGTAAACTCGACCTTACTGTTCGAGATGCTTATACTATTTTTTGTACGCCCATTATGAACACAAAGACATTGACTAAGCAAATATCTTGAAAATGGTAAAAATTGTGTTTTGGATAATTATTTCTGCCCTGTACATCCACTGTTGTTATATGTGCCGTGCCTTAAGTGGGTTTTGTTGTTACTATGGATACGTTTGTAATTTTACTTTTTAATGTCACGATATTTGACAAACGCGTGACTATTATTATATCCGTAGTGTTTTAGAAGTATGAGTGAGTCTGAGAACGATAATTCTGATATTGAAGGGGCATTGGAAATAGGGTGCTCTTCAATAATTCCGGAGAAACCAAAAAATCGTTATGAAAAGACGTATAAAGTTTTCAAAAAGTGGTTTGAAGACAATCATGGAAAGAGCTTAAGCGAAAAACTCCTGTTGGCATACTTTGTTCAAAGAAAGGTATTTTTTTAGAGCATATTTAGAAAAAAATGAAACATGTTTTAAAAATAGTCTAGTTTTTACAAAATACTGATGTTTCAAGAAAGGATCATCTAAAGATGATGCATTTTTTCGACAAATTATATATATTTTACTTACCGTTCAGCTGAACGGTAAGTAAATTACTTACAGTCGCGTTTTTGCTTAGTAACCAGTAAACTTAACCTACCGTTCTAAAACCAAGCACGGTAAACAGTCCGAAATAGCATGGGCGTACAAAAAACAATATTAAGTCATAGCCCTCTTCTAAAATTTGCAAAATTTGGTTATTGACTTTCCCAAATCAAAGAATGTCCGCCCAAGATTACTAGGTAAATAAGCTGTGTCCATATGCTGATATTATTCCTGGTGGTATTAGATTCTTGTGTCGAATTTGTGCAGTGAATTAATTCACTACGAAGCTGCCAGTAAGTATTTTTAAAGAATCCTAACTAATATTATAGATGCGAATGTGTTTGTTTGTTTGTTTCTTATGCTTTCGCGCATAAACTGTTCCGATCATCATGAAATTTTGTACAGATATTTTCAAGAGTATAGTAAAGAACATAGGACACGTTTAGCTTTTACCCGCGGCTTCGCTCCTTGATTTTTACGGTTAGTTTTAATCCTGTTTTTTATTTTCTTGAGGTTATATTTGTAAAACGTTTTTTTCTTGATTTTGGGCATGCATTGGGTTAGTTTTGGTTAATTTTTGTTCGTTGCGCCCCTGTAGCGAGCGAAGCGAGCGATGGGCTATGCGTGAAGTGTTAAGGTGCGTACAGACCTGACGAGCCGCGCGCGCGACGCGCGCGCGACGCGCCGACCCCGCGCCTGCTACGTGAACGCGACGGGCACGGTTTTCTCGCGCGCCTGCTGTGAGCGATGTAGAGAGACGCGCGCGCCACGCGACTAAGTTCTATTGCACTTCTTCACTGATTCTCGCGCGATTGCTACGCTCCTACTACTACCCGTCCACACTGCGCCTCGCTCTTTCTTTGATCTGCCGTCGAAAAACCGACAGCAGGCGGGTAGCGACGCGCCACGAACAGGCGGCGCTAGCGCCGCGCGCGCGCCCCGTCCACACCTAGAAATTTTGGACTGTCGCGTGCGTGTCGCGCGCGCGTCGCGTCAGGTCTGTACGCACCTTAATATAGTCGCCTTCCACTTAACGAGGCGGGTCCTGATCTCCGAATCTTGACATTGTCTTATTTCATTTCCAAACAATAAAGGTGAGTACACCTATCGATAGGCTTATTCACCCTTATTGTTTGGAAAAGAAACAGACATATAAACTGGTTTTATTGATCTAATTTGGAGATCAGGACCCGTCTCGTTAAGGCGACTATATTAGACATTCTAATGTAAACGTTACAAATGTAACGCACGTCAGGCGGTATCTGTGACGGGAATGTGTTTTGTAGGCTGTCTGTAATCGTTAGTGTAAAACGTGTTCTTTCTAACGCCTGGAAACTAATTCCAAATAAGTGGTTGCTATATTCTGGTGTCACGCGGCCTAAGGTGACATTATACATGTCGATGATGTCGATATATGTTTACACATCAGTGTCTCGAGTACTAGCATACTCGCTCATTTTTTTTTTCAGTTCTGCTTATTTCTATGCGTGAAGTGAAAATGAAATATAAAATAAAACAACTCTGATGCCTTGTGGACCGGTCCGGGCAACGTGTTGTGGAGTCTAGGGGCCGAATTAATGCAATTGTAAATAGCTATTCCAGAAAGGATCGAACGTCTTGCGATCGCTACCCTCTCATAGCCGATTACATCGAAGATCTAAATTAAAGATTAGAGCTAATATCGGATTAAATTTAGTATGTTCATAGCACCCCGTATCATGATACAATAAAAAGAGGTATGATAGATCGCCGCTCTAAATTCGCCCGTGTCGTGCACGACGTCACGTGAAGCGGAAGATGTGTTGAAGTGGGGTTCTCTTTTAATTATGGCATATAGCGCTCGCCGAGCGGTCTGTGTGCGAAGATGCTTATTGACACGGTTCTTGAATAGTTGTAGGTTGTAATTAGGGGGAAACAGATGTCCTGAGAGTGAGTTCCACAGTAATGCAGTGCGCCAGACAAAGGAGTTCGTGTAAAGCGATGTTCTAGGTATCACCAGTTGTACGAAGAACTAGTGCGCTCTTGCCGTCTATCGTGACTGTCTGACAGGCGTTGCCAGGGGCGGGACGAGGCGGGCCAAATCCTGGGAACATCTGCCGTGAAAGCATCTGTAAAATATGGACATCTCGGCCACCTGTCTGCGGTGAGACGCACAGCTCTGTTCTGAATGGAATCCAGCAGCTTTATGGTGTGCTTTGGTGCGGCACGCCAGATATGTGGGCAATATTCTATGCACGGTCTTATTTGCGCTTTGTAGAGCAAGAGCAACTGCTGCGGTGTATACAGTTTTTAGTTGCGAAATAGCGCACCAAGCTTCTGGGGGGCTGATTTTGCAATGTTAGCAACGTGGTCATGCCAGGCCAGGATATATTGCTGTTGACCGAGACACCCAGTAGTCGGATTGACGAGGATGAAGGACTGGTCGATCCTGACATAATTGATGTCAGGGCCCGCCGTATTGGCCCTCTTGGTAAACGTGGGTGCTTGGGTCTTTGCTGGATTGAACTGGACCAAATTTCTGTCGCCCAAGTTTGAACTTTCTCCAGGTCTTGATTAATTGCTGTATCTGCTCCTGTCTGCGGTGATAAGTCTCAGTCGCTGGTAAAGGTTTTTCTGATCTAAATTGGGACACAAGTGTACTGTGTAAACAGGAAACGTTTCGGTCAGCAGGTCATTAATACAGATGAGGAATAGAGTTGGTGAAAGTATTGCGACCTGAGGCACACCCGCGTTAATGGTGAATGTGTCTGAGATGTGTCCATCAACTGCAACGTGTAGAGATCGGTTCTTAAAGAAACTGGCAAGCCAGCTGCAGAGACGCGAAGGACGGCAGTTTTTTGAGCATTCCGCCATGCCAAACTTTGTCGAATGCCTTCTTAATATCCAATGCAATCGCTCGAGACTCTCCGTAGTTCTCAATTGGCCTACTCCATATGCGAGTGACATAGGCTAATATATCTCCGGTCGATCTCTCTTTGCGAAAGCCGCATTGATTATCGCTGATTATTCTGTTGTTCTCGAGGTACTTGAGTAGTTGCTGATTGACTATACGTTCCAAGACTTTGAAGATTATGGGAAACAAGGCAGTTAGGCGATAGTTTGAGGCGTGGTTTTCTTGCCTTTTTTGGAACAGGTTGTACTCGAGCGGCTTTCCAAAAAGGTGGGTATATGCCTTTGCGGTAAGATAGAGAAAAAAGTCTGAAGAAAACGGGTGTTAGTTCGTTGGCGCAGTTCTTTATTACGATGGCAGGTATTCCGTCCGGTCCTGATGCCTTTTGCGTATCTAGTTCTTTTAGGATTTTACGAATATCACGGCGATGAAACTTGACTTCTGCCATGGTAGTGTTGATGTTATCATGCTCGATGTGGTGGGGAGAGCCTTGCCTTGGGGGACGTCTAAGGTAGAGTGCGATGAAAATATTTTGGCAAGCATGTATGCTTTTTCCTTGGCTGTAGTCGCCGTGATGCCACGTTCGTCTGTCAAAGGTAGAAGAGACGTTTTTGTAAAGTTATTACTTACTGCCTTTGCCACCAACCAGAAATTACTGGAGCCACTGAGGCATTGCAAAAGTTTATTTCTGATCCTTTGATTGTGTTTGTCCTTAGTTTCGTCAAACAGACGTTTGCATTCGTTTCTCGCTTCGACAAAATAATTGCGAATTACAGCAGTCTGAATTTGCTGCCAGTAGTTGTAGGCTTGCTGTCTCCTTTCGTATGGGATATGTTTCTTAATTTTACTGCAATTAGAAAAGTTTGTCAATTATGTTGGTTTAGGATCAAAAGCAAGTTGTAAATATAAATGTATTCAGGCAAAGGCCATTTCCCATACACCACTCAGCAATATCTCTCACATATCTGTTCACCTTGGTAGAAAGACTCTCATAATCAATCCTCTCGACAACTGCCGACGTGTCCTCCGCGAAAAGAGTTATATAACAATCGCCGGCTAGCTGAGGTAGATCGTTTATAACCAGAAGAAACAAGATAGGCCCAGACATAGTCCGTCCAGGTATCTCTTGATCTAAAGATTGTATAAATAATCTATTTTTTCTGTACCAAACTCAGAAAAAGAAAACACAGTGCAGATCTAGACCAACATTAAAGGAAATAACTCCCTAAAGTTAAATAAAAATGCATTTATTGATAGAAAGAACGTTTTTACATCCTAAAATTAAAAAAAGATTTTACTAGGCATTTTATTGTATGGTATACCAATTTAAAAGCGTGTCGTGACGCGGCCTTGAAAATCACTCTCATGAAACCAAAGACGTATTCACTTCAAAAATTAAATGACGAATATACTGTTAGTTTCTAAATTTTTGTAGTTAGTAAAAACCGGATTAAATATTTGCGGTGTAGAAATTTTCAATCTGTAATTAGAAATTTTTCCCAGATCAGTCAATTCTATTTTAAATTTATGTCGGCGCAATCGGTTATTCTTTAAGCTTTATTGATTAGCGCACTTCAGTAAAATGGAAAGCAAGATTTTTTTAAACAGTAATCCAAGTTACCTTTGATGTGTTTAAACGATATTATGCCTTCATTTAATCTTGTCTTTTCCTTCTTTCTTCTTTCTAATTTTTACATACTTTTGATTTATGAGCTATTAAATATGTACAAAAAATTGCACCATTTGTGACGTCATTGCATTTATACCAAATTTAGTACACATAAGTAAATGATTCCAGTACAATTTAACTCAGGTCAGGACTCAGGAGCAGCCCTATCCTTTCCTAACCTAAATGTTTTCAATGTTTTGATTGTTTTGTTTTTCTGTTTGTTTTAGAGCTTGGGCCAAATAAACATTATTTTCCAAAAATATAAAATGGATTTTAAAAATGTTTATGTATCAAGTAATTGCAACCAAACACCAGCAGCAGCAGACTGTAGTACGAAAAATCTTATTGCCTATGGATCCTGTAATGCCGTATTGATTTATGATCCACATGTATGTACCAACCATTCCAGCCCAAATTTTTAAATAGTACTTCTTGTCAACATATTTTAGTTAGGAAGTGGAGGAAAAATTACTCACACCCTCATTGGTCATATGAAAAGAGTAAACACAGTAAGATGGATTAGGGGACATCCAAACCAAGTCCAGGAATTGGTATCAGGTTCTGCTGATGGCACTCTAATAGTATGGTCTTTCAAAGAAGGAAGTTATATGCCTACATGCTTAAAAGATGACGATTTCCAAAAAAGCTTGAGTGTCAATATTGTTGATGGGTATTATCAAAATGGAAAAACAATTGTTTGCAGTGCAGGGCTAGATACAAGTTCTTTTAGAATATGGCAGCGAGACAATAACACTGCAGGTACCTACAATTTATCTAGGAAGTGTGAAGCCTTGATATAAGTATCCACACTAACCCATTACCCATTATTATAAAGTTCTAATTACAATTAAATTAGTTACCTATTTAGTAGTAGTTGAGGGGAAGCCACAAAGCCTTGCTGATAGGCCCAGGGGATCCTTGCAGCTTTAATTACCTATTTAAATATAATAATAATGAATCTAATACAATTAATTTTTTCTGGCATAATATAAGTAAGTAAACACTAATACATTAAAAAATATATCTGTTCATGCAAACTATTTCAAAAATAATGCTTTAATATATACATATATAGAATCAACGTTTCTAAGTGCAAGTCAATTAGCTTTTAAAGATGTACAAATCCAATTGTGAGTACTTACAGTAGGTGTAAACAATGAATTTCTTGAAACCATGGAATCTGTTAATTATATGGGTGTGATATTTGATTGTAAGCTATCCTTTAATCAGCATATGGATGGTATTATTCTCAATGGTTTCAGATTACTTGGATTTGTCAAGCATAACATGAAATTTATTAATGACACTAATGCACTAATGTGTCTATATAATGTCTGCTCTGTAGCATTCTCGAATATTGCTCAGCTATTTGGTCTCCTCTTTATGCCATCCATAGGAACAGACTTGAGGAAGTGCAAAATAGATTCGTAAAGTATCAATCATTTCCCTTCCTCTGGACTCACCTATGACACCAAGCTAATGTTGTGTAGTATGAAGAGTCTGGAATGTAGAAGGAATGATGCACTACTTCTCTTCACATATAAACATTTAAACAACATGGTTGACTGCAACCAAATGTTGGAGTTGGCTCTTTTACTTGTCCCACTCAGACTACACATCTATTTTATGAACCTGTATATAGAACCAACTACGACCTCACTGCCTTTGACGGAATGATGTGCACCTACAATAGATTCTATTCCGAATCTGATATTTTAAATATTTCTTTGCCAAAGTTGAAGCGGCTCACCAAATATGATTCAGTTCAGTGTTACATTCTGTATTTTGTTCGTTTTTTATTTTATGACTACTGTATTGTTGCAAAATTGGCCTCTTTAATGCTTATATCATTTGCACTGCATTGTTTTCTTTAGATGCATTTTTTATTGTATATTTGGAACGTTTATATTGTTCCGTAGTGTATTGTTTGTTTAAATAAATAAATAAATAAATAAATATTTTGGTAACTCTTTCAGTTATATTTCAATGAGGTTACTTATTGAGTAAATAGGGGTGTGCAATAATTGGAGTGAATATGTTAATTATCGTCTTTATTTGTGATATGATACTATAGTCATATTTGCTTCTGTAATATCGACCCTCAATTCGTTTTGTGTGCTCTATTCCATGATTCTTTGTAAGATAGACTAATAAGTCAATACTATTTGACTTCTTCCTTATAATAGGAACTGTGTTTGAATGGCTTATATGATATGCACAATTTTTGTTTCAGATTTTATATTGATACAGAGTTTTTTGTATGGAACTAAGAATAACCCAAGTCTCAGTGTTGGTTTGAGATTAGGATTTTCTTCTAAAGAAAGCAAACTTATTGTAGCTTGTGCTTTAGATAATTCTAGGATTCAGATAATTGTTCAAGATAAAGATGATGAAAAATGGATTAAACATACAACTTTAGTTGGACACGAGGACTGGGTTAGAGGATTGGATTTTACTACTAATGGTAGGTATTAACACAAGTGTTATGGGAATGCATTCTTATTTCCAAAATAGGGACGTTTCCAAGAAATTAAGTTTTATAACAAGGTTCGCGATTCATGTCGTCCATTATTTGTAAGACATGGCATTTTGACTCTGTGTTGTATATTTGTTTTGGAGATGGTTTGTCTTATTTTTAAGAAATAGAAGAGTGAGCTATCTATAGGTGGGTAATATAATATGCGTCGCACTCACACCCTTGGGTTACCCATTCCACGATCAGAGCTTTAGAAGCTCCATAATTTATGGACGCAAGAAGATCTTTAATCATCTCCCCTTGCGGTTGAGAAGGCAACCATGCATTGGGCGGCTCCGAAAACAAACAAAACAAGTGTTATCGGAGAAGGCTTACTACAACCTAAATGAATTTTTTAGTGATAGGATTGATTGAAAAATGTTTGTGAAGATTGTTCTACTTTTTATATCGTCTTTTTTCTCTTTATTACTCTATGGATTGGTGTGTTTTTAGTATGTACTTAGGAGTAAGTTTTATTGTAACTATTGACCTTTTAGATATTAGATATTGAGTAGGTATGGCTTTGTCAACAACTTTGTAAGTTACGGCAATAATGCTATTTTTTGACTTTGACTTTTCCTATAGAAATACAAAAATTTTCTTTTTAAAATACTTAAAAATAGGGACAATGATATCCTGGTGAAAAAAATCGCGTGTAACACAGTACACGTGTTAGAAGTAGTGATGGGCTTATTCGAATGAAAAATAACCTGTTATCCGGTTATTAAGATAACCTGTATTATTATTCGGTTTTCATTCCACAAGTATTCGAATGAAAAATAACCGGAACCTGATACATCGTACCATTTTATAATAAAAGACTATAAAATGGTCGTACGAATTCAAATGCAAACACGAAGGAACAAACCTGGCTGTTGCGTCGCGTCGTCGAATGATCAACGAGCAAGGAGCGGTTTTAATTTAGTTATGAGTTATGAAGCAAGTTTCGATGTTTTAGCTCGAACAAAAGATGAGTTTTAAAATTCCAAATATACCGGTAAGATGTGGAATTGTGGAATGTGGAAGTCGAGCTTAGGGGGTTGAAAACTAGCGAATATTAAGTTAAGATTACATAAGAAGAAGTTGTACTGAGAGAAAAAAGAACGTAACTTATATAAAGGATTACCGGATCTATTGCAGTAAGAAATGCCAAGAACATGCACTCTCAGAAGTTAGTGAAAATGAGATTGAATTAATTGGGGAGCTGAGACAAATGATCGAGGAGCTACAAACGGAAATCCTAGAAAAAAATAAACTATTACAAAATGAGAAAAGAAATTCTATCACTTTTGTGGAAGATGCTACTGAGGTTGAGAAACAGTTTCAAGATGAAATTGCTGAGCAACATAAAAGAATTAAAACACTACAAAATAAACTTGGTGAAGAACAAAAAAAATATGAGGCAACTAAGAAAACTGAAGAGCAAACACAGCAATTAATTAATGAGCAAAAAAAAACAAATTGAAAAACTGAAAAAACAGCTTAAGGAAAGGGAGGTTCAGCCAAAAAGGGATAGAAAAAGAACACAAGACCCTGCCGATGATGCTTTGGAAGCAATAAATATTGAAGAAATAACTAAGCTAAATAGTGAGATTGCTAACACAACGGCGATCAATACAAAACTGAAAGACAAAATTTCCATGCTTACTGAAGAGCATAATAATCTGAAAACTCTATTTAATGATCTTAATAAAATGAATAGGGATATGGTTGACACAATAAGAACGCTGGAAACCAATAATAAAATTAATCAGGAAGAAATTACAGCCTTACGCGACGAGTTAAACCAAAAAATGATCCAGAGCAGCGGTAATATTAAGGGAAGCCGGCCGCCACAAATTGTCCTTATTGGTCATAGATCGGCAGTCCAGGGTTGTGCAAATCTTTTGAAGCACAATACGCAGCGTAGGTATGACATAAACTCGCAATATACTGAAACTTCCTTATTTAATGACAATGTGACTCAAGCGTTTTTGTATAGCAGAAATATGACTAGTCGTGACTATATGATATTTTTTGTTGGAACTGTAAATGTCAAGAATCAAGTCAATATATCAGCCGACGAATATAATAAACTCTTGTCATTGGCAGGGAAAACAAATCTAATAGTGGTTGGGCCACCATTTGCAAGTGATAAAAATCTTAATGGCTCTATTTTAGAAATGAATAATCAAATGTTTCAATTGTCTCGTAATAGTCCTCATAAAAATATATTTTTGACTTTTGACTTTTTTATGCACTCGTATGAAAGATCTTCAAATGGTGTACCATCTTACGCAGCGAAAAAATTATTAATAAAATTTATTTCCACCGAACTATTACTTTCACGTCAGTTCAATGATTTGGATAATTGCAGGAGCCCAACGGTTTCGAATAACCATAGTACTGAAAATGTGAATGATGTTTTTTTAGGATAAGGGATAAATTAACTGTAAATAATGTAAATATCTCACTCGATGGCCATTTGGATAGAAATGAGGTGCGAACTGGGGATAGTACTCTTCTAAAAATTCTCCATCTTAATATTCAATCTCTTAAAAAGAAAACTCATTTGTTAGAAACTTTTTTACTAAACTATGAACACGATATTGTGTGTATAAGCGAGCACTGGTTACAACCAGATGAGCTGACCTGTATCCATGTGGGCGGTTTCGTACATGTATCAGGTTTTGGCAGGTCAGACCGCAGGCATGGTGGTGTTGCCATATTTGCTAAAACTACAATAAATACTTATCCATTGCCCTTTGATGTGGTGGCTATGTCTGATGAGATCCATTTTGAGGTTGCGGGAGTTCTGTATGATACCATGCAGATTATAACTGTCTACAGATCACCTATGGGCGATTTAAACACATTTTTAAATAAACTGACAGAGTTATTGGATGTTCTGCAATTAAATTCGGGAGTTGTAATTACTGGGGACTTTAATGTGCATTTTCAGGCTGGCACTGTGGAATCATTGGCTTTGTGTAATCTTTTGGAGTCCTACGGACTATCCAGGGTGGTTTTTCATCCTACTAGGAAAAATGCATGCATTGATAATGTTTTTACATATATTAATGGAAATTTTGCTTATAAAATCATAGACACATGCTTATCGGATCACTTAGCGGTTTCATTCAGTTGTAGATTTTTTGTTCAGCCTCATACTGCGTGTAAGGTTAGGGTAGCTTATAGGCCTATCACGAATCTGGGGCTATCATGTTTATACCGGATAGTTGGCCTTATGGACTGGTCATTCGTTAATGATGAATCAATTACTCCTGATGCAATGTTTAAAATGTTTATTGATATTATGGTGGATGCTTGTGAAATAGCATTCCCTGAAAAAACGAAAATGACCAGTACAAACAAATTTAATAAAACGTATGAAATCCACTGGTTTTCAGATGAAGTAAAACAAATGAGGGAAACATTGAAGTTTTTAACTAGGCTAAGCTACTCTACACCATTCCTAGTGCCGCCGGATTTTCTAAGGTCATTCCGTGTAAGTTATAATAATTTTATCCAAGAAAGTAAAAGGCGAGGCAACGACAGACATATAATCAATTCAAAAAATAAAAATAAAGCCGCCTGGGATATAATAAAAAATAATAATCCGGTAAAAGATAATACCAGTTCTGACTGCTTGAACGCAAACGACTTTAATAACTTCTTCTCTGACATTGCCGGAAATTTGAAGAGGAATCTTCCTGTTTCGAACGTTGATCCCTTGAATTACTTACATTCAATAAATATTAATACCAACGAAAGTTTCAGTTTCGATGAAGTTACTTATATTGATCTTAGAGATATAATAGCCAATATTAAAAACAGTCCCAGTAAGGACTGTTTCGGTTTTAATATAAAGATAATAAAGACAGTGCAAAACATCATAATCTGTCCATTGACTAAAATAATAAATAAATGTATAGGGGATGGTATCTTTCCGGATTGTATTAAGGTGGCACGGGTTGTACCTGTATTTAAAAAGGGAGCTTGTGATGATGTTACCAACTACAGGCCAATATCGATAGTTCCTGTATTCGGTAAATTATTTGAAAGTACATTAAAAAAACAGATTTGTTCCTGTTTAGAGACTCGGCGCCTCTTCAACCCCTCCCAGTTTGGGTTTCGTTCGGGCATGTCTACCACACTAGCAATAGGCCATCTTGTAACTTACATACAGGCGTGTTTTGAGGATAAACTCTACTCACGGGCCTCATTTTTCGATTTGACAAAGGCTTTTGATTGTGTTTCTCATGATTTGCTGATACAGAAACTTCGTAAATATAATTTTGATACTAACAGTATTAAGCTATTAACATCATACTTATCAAACCGTTTACAGTACGTGACTTATGGCGGATCAACATTGGGAAGAAAATATATTGTAATGGGTGTGCCTCAAGGGTCTGTCCTTGGTCCAATTCTGTTTCTCCTCTATATAAACGACATTCCTTTATGTTCTGTTCATAATAACATTAATTTTGGCCTATTTGCTGATGACACTACAGCAGTCACAAAAGCTAATAATTTGATTGATCTTGACCAGGAGACCACAGTGATACAGTCTGATATCAACGATTGGTTTTTGTCTAATGAACTCAGTGTCAATGAGGCAAAAACTCAAATGATCGACTTCTCATTACGACCCATTAACACCAAAACTAGTCCTGTAAAATTCCTTGGCGTTTATCTTGACTCTGGACTAACATGGGAAAAACATATTGACCATCTGGAAAATGTTCTCAGTAGGAAAATATTTATTCTGCGCAATCTTATCAAAATTGTATCACAGGGTGTTCTACTTAACGCCTACTATGGCCATTTTCACTCCCATCTTTCATATGCCATACTGTGTTGGGGTCATTCATCATATGCCTCCAGAATCTTTGCGGCTCAAAGGCGCTGTGTGCGGGTCATGGCTGGTCTAAGATACCGAGACTGCTGTAGGGCCTCTTTCATCTCTTTTGGTACCCTTACACTGCCCTCAGTTTATATATTGGGGTGTCTCATGTATGTGAGAGACAATGCCGATAACTACACCTACAATGGGGACTATCATGATTACAATACCAGGGCCAGAGATTGCCTTAGTTTGGCTTATACAAGGACTGCCAGAGCTAGGGATGGCCGAAACCACCACGGTGTAAAATTTTTCAATCTATTACCCGTTACAATAAAAAGTTTAAACCGAAATTCATTTAAATTAAAACTGAAAAAATATTTACAAAGAAAAGCCTTTTATAGCATTGAAGAATTCCTTCAAAATAATTTTGCTGATCTGGTATAATTTTTTGAAGAGTACGTTGCCTAGCTTGGCCTGGGTATTAGGAGATATAGAGTATAATAAATTGTAATTCTTCAATGTTTTTTTTTGTCACATATGTAGTGTTTTGCGATGTATTTGTGTACTGTAATTTGTGTTTTTTTATATGAATTTAACCTGTGACTTATTATATATAATCTGAATGTTGTCTGTATTGTAACTGTATTATTTGCATTTTTCTAAACTGTAAGTGACTTGTGAAAATGCTTAAGGCATGAACAATCATCAATAAAGATTATTATTATTATTATTATTATTATTATTATTATAATTTACTTTGATTGCCTACCTAACATATAAAAGTGCAAATACAGCAATTTGTTGACATCTTCATAATGAATTTGGCCTGCTTTCCAATACATAACACCAATTATCACCTAATGTTTGTTTAGTTTTAAGGTTATATATTGGAATTTAGAATGTAGGAGCATACATAAGTCGTAATATAACTATAACAATATAATATGTACTATTAATTATTAATATTAGTATAGTACTATAAATACATCGCCAGACAGAAATACTTTTTGCAAAGTAGATTTTTAATAATTATGTTCATTACATGTAATCAAGACATCCAAGAATCATATTTTGGAGTTTAAGTATTTTTGATTGAAAAAGTAAAATGCTGTTTATTATATTTTGTTCAATAATATTGCATAATCAAAATATTTACTCGTATTCTATTCATATTTACTTATTTATTAAGCCATGCTTAATAAGAAAAATTACAGCAGCTACGAATTACGAATAAGATGCCGATGCATGACGCTGAATCTCCTTCCTAACCGGCTGCAATCGCTAGCATGAATGTATTCGAATGATTATTCAAATAATCATTCGGTTATTAATATTATTTGAACGCAAATAATTCGGTTTTCAAAATAATTCGGTTATGCCCATCACTAGTTAGAAGTGAATACTTTTTTACCGAAATGAGCTTTAACATTATCCTATGTGAATATGATATAATATAATAATATATTGAGACCGGTGCGTCCACAATTCAAACCCTAGCATGGGATACCCATCTTTTATCTCCATCTCTTCCACGTCATCTACGTCGAACTTGCTCATCTTTCTCTGACAAAAATGTGTGGAATTATTGCGCATTTTAGTACATATGTATATTGTTTTATATTTCGATTTTACCTTAGTGATTATTATGATTTCATTTGTAATTCAAATTTGATAATCTTAATAGCAGTTACACTAGGTTTGTATAATTCATTTGTATTATACCTTTTGCTGCTTTAAAGGCAGGCATAATCAGTAGTAAGTTCACGTTAATTATTTGGATCAAATTGAAATTTAAATTGCTGTTATTGATAAAACTTGGTTCAGAAGACTTTATGATGTAGCTTTCATGTCATGTATCATGCAAAATACGAACTGCATGGCTTAAAAACATCCTGTCCCAAATGGCTTCCATAATGTATATAATTTTGTATTATGTGAAGGTTTTATATATCTATCAGTTTTATTTACCCTATTTTTTTATTCCAGCCCTGGTTTTTATACAGAAATAAACTCATTATATTTTGTTTTATCACGTTTTATTGGTTTTACTAATGCCCATTTGAATTTTAGGTAATGGCGAGTTATTGCTAGCTTCTGGCTCACAAGATTCTTCTATCCGAATATGGAGATTTTTAAACACTAGTGGAAACAAGGAAAAAGAACATTCCTTTGAGATAGTTTTAGAGTCTGTGTTAGCAGGACATGAGGGATGGGTATATTCAGTTAATTGGAGCTCAACCAGTTTGCAATTATTGTCTGCATCAATTGATAAGAGTATGATTATTTGGGAATTTGATGATGTTTCAGGTTGGTACATGGTACAACTGAAATTTTTTTCTTGAATTATAGCTTATCTCTCTCTCTCTGATGTATTTAAATCTTGTTAGCATAAACTTCATAATTAAGTCTTGCAAGCTGCCGCAATTTAGATCGCGGTCGCACATTTTATTTATTTTTTGGTCATTCAAATGCAACGTATCAACGAACTGCGCAATAATTTAAAAAAGCAGCAATTAAAAGCGCACGTGGTAAATTCGTAGATATTATTGAGAATTTTAGAACGTACTCGCATTGACGAAAATCAACCAAAAGAAAACTAACTAAACAGTGAGGAAAACTTTTTTACTTAACCAAGCCAACCCAAACTAAATTTTGAATGCACCAGTTTAACCAGTGCGATAATATAAACTCCTGGACAAAATTAACGCACGACCATAAATTTGCCACATATTTGACGTGAGTTTTTTCTAGAACCTACGATCCGATTTGGATGATTTTTTTTTCAATTGTAGGTCTGTTCCTTCGCAATCTCATATTCTCGGTTTCTTTGATAAGAAGTTAATATTAATATTATACCGGGTAAAATAAAATTATTGCTTTTTTTGTCGGAAGTTTCGTGTCACCCTGTGGAGTATACTAGTAACCGGAACATATTGCAGTTAAAGCTATACAATAGCCTCATTTTTCCTTAACATTTCCTTTTTTGATTTACTTCATTATCTCAGTTACGAGAGGAGATACACAGATTTATATGTCAATATGTTTTTTGTAGATAAACTTTTTATTCGCTTACTAAACTTTTGATGGCCTACGTTTGTTTTTAAAAATATTGCAAGTAGGCTATGGAATTCCTATTCAAAAATTAAAAACAAATGATTTACAGTGACTGTAATTATTGTCAAATACTCCGTTTAATTGTTTAAAATTAATTTGGAAACTGCTTATCAGCAAAAATTCGTTTAAGGTATTTTTATATTATTTAATTTCGTTTGTATCAATATCGATGTTATGGATTAAGTATATGATATTAATATCGTGTGAACCAGCCTCTACTTCTAATTACCGCATTCATGCGCCTCGGCATACTGGAAATTAAATTTTTTATTATACCCTTGGGTATATTCTCCCATTCGGCAATTACTGCATCCAACAGTTGATTATGGTTAACGGGTGCGGGTATCCGACTTCGAAATTTTCTTTTAAGAATATCCCATATATGCTCTATGGGATTTAAATCGAGACTGAGAGGTGGCTATTGCATCAGTGGAATACCAACATCATTTAAGAAGTCGGTAACTTGTCTAGCCACATGGGGACGCGCATTATCTTGCATAAATAAACAATTGAGTCCCAAAAAAGGAACAAATGGCACTACATGTTCAGTTACAAGGTTTTCCAGATAAAAATATGTGTTCATAGATCTCACTCGTATAGGGACTAGCTCTGTTCGTGCGTTAAAGCAAATTCCCCCGCCCCCCCCCCCCCCCCCCCCCCCCCCCCAACCAATACAGAGCCTCCAGGAAACGGAAGTTTTTTGGAGACATATTGCAACTTGCAATTCACTTTCCTCTCCTTTGCCAAACACGTTCACGCCCCTCAGGGGAATTAACACTAATGCTCGTTTCATCCGAAAATAAAACACTCTTCCAATCATTAACTGCCCAAAGTTGGCAATTTCTGGCAAAATGCAATATTTCAGCTTTGTGCTCTCTGGTGAGTAATGGTTTCTTTGCCGGTCTTCTGCTGCTTAAACCAGCTTCATTTAAACGTCTTCTTACTGTTCGAGATGATATTGTAACATTGCGAGCTCATTCTTCAACAATGTACTAGTGGTTCTCCTGCTTCTTAGAACGGATTGCCTAAGAAAACGCTCATCTCTTGCATTGGTACATTACTTTCTTCCTTGCCCTGGTCTTCTAGAGTAAAATCGTGTAACTAGGAGACTAATACTGGAGTGGTGTCGCCCTATCACATCAGCAACATGGCACATCGAATAGCCTTCATCTACCAACGTTAATGCTTCTACTGCCTCTTCCAATGATAAATTTCTTGGGCGATTCATTTTTTAAGTTTTAAACACTAAACTTGTTGAGACTCGTAAGTGATACCAACGAAATTAAATAATATAAAAATACCTTAAACGAAATTTTGCTGATAAGCAGTTTCCAAATTAATTTTAAACAATTAAACTGAGTATTTGACAATAATTACTGTCACTGTAAATCATTTGTTTATAATTTCTTGAAATGAATTCCATAGCCTACTTGCAATACTTTTAAAAATGAACGTAGGCGTTCATTTAGTTAGAGAATAAAAAGTTTATCTACAAAAAACATATTGACATCTAAATCTGTGTATCTCCTCTCGTAACTGACATAATGGAGTAAATCAAAAAAGAAAATGTTAAGGAAAAATGAGGCTATGGTTTAACTTTAACTGCGATATGTTCCGGTTACTAGTATACCCCACAGGGTGATACCAAACTTCCGACAAAAAAAGCAATAATTTTATTATACCCGGTATAATATTAATGTTAACTTCTTATCAAAGAAACCGAGAATATGAGATTGCGAAGGAACAGACCTACAATTGAAAACAAAAATCATCCAAATCGGATCGTAGGTTCTAGAAAAAAATCACGTCAAATATGTGGAAAATGTATGGTCGTGCGTTAATTTTGTCCAGGAGTTTATTTTGCATATTTTGAAATATGAAGTATTTTATTTTGTATGACCTTGCTTTAGAGCAGGGGTGGCTAACTTAAAACAATTTGAAGGGCACTTAAAAAAATTTAAATGACGTCAGAAAAGTCCTCATCATATAGGAAACACTTTTATAATTGATTTCTCAGAAAAATTTATTATTGGCAAGTAAAAGTATTTGCTTAATAAAAAATTGATATATGAGGTATTAAATTTTAGATGTTTTGTGAGAAATGCAAAAAATACTATTTGAAAACAGTAATTTTAATGAGAGTACATTAACGTCATTAACCCACTATATTATAAAACTGCTGACTTATAGAATTATAGTATTTTTAATACCTATTTGACAGTACCAGTCGTTCTAGTGGATTAACGTATGTGCCTTCTTGAACACACAAGTAAAATTAGGTTAGGAACTTGTCACGTCAAATGGCCGACATCTGACCCATTATTCTTAAGGCATTGGCGGGTGGAGTAACTTGATATTCCATATAAACAGTAGCGGCGTATGATCACAAATATTGTTTAATTTC
Organism: Pissodes strobi; assembly: GCA_016904865.1. Taxonomy (NCBI): domain Eukaryota; kingdom Metazoa; phylum Arthropoda; class Insecta; order Coleoptera; family Curculionidae; genus Pissodes; species Pissodes strobi. The sequence goes on along the minus strand of JAEQML010065017.1, from coordinate 1,610 downwards.
ATAATATGGAACATAATACCACAGTCTAATTGATATTCAAACCAGTCCAAGCACTTGGTTATTCAAGCAATGAGTTTCCCTTTTGCCAACGCACCTCCCTCGCCCACGAAACTGCTGGCTTTGTCGGGCAGTCCTTTCGCGTCACAGTGGTTTGGTACGAGATAATAAGTGATTAACGATGGCACCCAAAAATAGGCGGCTTTTAGAACGACATCAAAGGAGTGATCGAACTGTTTAGAATATCTTTAAACTTTATATTATATGTGATTCTATCCAAAGCAAGAATGTGTGTAAAAAAATAAAATACCTATAAAGTGATGAGAACTAAATTAGCAATGGTCCTGATATAAATACAAAGTAAACTAACTGTAACACACCATTCATAATTATTGTAAAAAGCAGTAGCAATATTCAATAACGGTTTGATTAAATGAAATAAAATGACAAAGTGATTCTAAAAGTTTAAAATCTAAATATCTTCCTTCTTGATCAATACTTTCGCTTTTTGAAAAAGATAGTTTTTCGTTGGATCCATTCGACACAGAGATCACCATTGGTTTGATGTTTAACAAGTGCAATTTATTTTCAATCTCCCATCAGCGCCGGCCTAGCAGTTTTGCCGCCCCGGGCAAAAAGGTAAAATGTCGCTCCTTTATAACAAAAATTAAAAGAGATAACTTATACCCTTCCCATGCTTGGTAGTAAAAGAAAACGTGAGCAACAAAATTGATACTAAAAACGTTGAAGCATTGATTTGGCAAAAATAAAGATTTCTTCATTTATGATCTTGGCACTAAATTCAAATTAATGTTGCACAGAAAAATAGAAAATACACAAATCTAGTATATTATATTATAAAAGGCATATATATTAAAAAATAGAAAACAAATTATAGGACCGCTAAAAAAACCTATAATTATTGAAAATACAGTTAAACTTAAAAGTGTTTCTTTCTCACTTTTAATTCTGTGTTTTTTTTATATCTTTTTTAACATCAAAATCTTCAGCTAGCTCATGTTTAAAAATTAAGCACTTCTCTGAAAATTTGCTGTTCCTCCTAAAAACACTTCTCTGGTAAATAAAAGAAAAATATACTAAACAGTGTGTCTTTTTTAAACGAAATAGAGGCGTTTTCGAATATTTTTGGGAGATGCTCCGCTTCGGGGTTGCATCACACCTACGTGGGGTAATTTTTATCCTTGTTATTTATTTATAGTGAACATGTATTAGTGCATCTTTTTTTCATTATTTTTTGTATTAAGCTTTAAAAGCAACTCTCTGAAAATTTGCTGATCAAAAAACTTCTCTGGTAAATAAAAGAAAAATATAATAAACAGTGTGTCTTTTTTTAACGAAATAGAGGCGTTTTCGAATATTTTCTGAAGGATTTCGGTAGCCTGCATCAGGAGTAATTTTTACCCGTTATTTACTTATAGTGAACATGAATTGAGCGGTTCAGCGGTACCTTGTTTGTCCTTACTTAATTTTTGATTCTTTTTATGTATTACATAATATGTATGTATGGTTTTTTTTTGGAAAATCGTTTCATTAGTTCAGGATATCCACTGTCAAAGTTACCATAAGCCTGAACAACTATTTTTGCTGTTAGG
>JAEQML010065016.1:0-21449 GCA_016904865.1 Pissodes strobi | reverse complement strand
AAAGCTGAAAAGCTTGGGGAGTTTATTCATGCAGATATGATTGGACCAGCAAATATTGCATCTCCAAGGGGATTGCGGTTTATTTTGCTTTTTGAAGATGACTGCATGGTTTTTTCTGCGTGAAAAATCATGAGTAAACACATACGAATCTAGACTGCAGCCGACGAATACTGAAATATTTGCATGAAGGAATTTTCATTTTAAACTAGCCATGCTGCTGATTAATACAAATTTAGCCAATATTAATTATACCTGCGGCGACTTGAAATCTGTTCTTGTACGTTGCACAATAACTTCCACTTCAAAGGTCTTAGTTCCCCTTATTAGCTCGTAATGCGTAGGTACTGGATAATTATATTCGATGCTAAAATATCATACACTAATCGAAATGAAAGGAAGGTTGAGATTAATATAATAACGATAATTTGTCACTCACCAGTCATCGTAGCCATCTCGAGACATCTCGGGATATAATACTTCCTCAGGATTTGCGATTTAATTAGACCAACTGGCGCTTGTTCCGAACTGTGCTATAATGGTTCACTTAGGTCGCTAATAAATCCGATTATATGACAGTTCAATTTTAGGGTTTAGCTCAAAATTTCGTCTAGGATACTGCGAGTATCTTCCAATGGAATTAGCCGACTGTTTGATATGGTAGAGTCATGCTATGCATCACAATAATAATTGAATTTATTAGCGGCGGATTGCCTCGCAAGTTCTCGGCTTATATCGTTTTGACCATGTATGTACATGGAAACTTAGAGTTAGGATATTTTAATCACCAACTTAAAGTTGGTAATTGACGTTTTAATTAATTTTACAAATTAAACAATGTTTGTAAAATAATATAGCAAAATAAATGTGTGTGATGTGATATAAAATTTAGATCACTTCAACGTATTTATGATTAAGACAGCAAGGTTTGTTTGGTTTGTCAAGAGAACATTTTTGCCAATGCAGTAGTAAAGTCTCTGTTGTCCCATAGCAGAGACTAACTAATAAAGAGAACGTTAACCGATCGTAGTATGCAATATGAGACACGTTACGTGACAAGCATATTTAGAAAACAACTCCTAAATTACCCAAAACATGAACATGTTCCGTTTGTACTGCTCGAGTTAAAAAGTAGTTTTATTCAAAATAATTCTACACAAAAGTTTTTGACTATCAATTAACTGCGATCTTTATCTTTCGAGAATAAAATGATATTATGAAATGTAAAATGTAATTATGTGTCCTAATAATGTAAAATGTCAATTCTACTAACTTATAAATATTGTGTAATTAATAATAATAATAATTAATCAGCAGAAATGTTGGGTCATCAGGTTGCATCACATGACTTCTCCCTCCTCAAGTCCGGAAAATAAGGGCTGCAGTGACTGATCGTTTTTTCGACTCTCTTATGAAGGGGTGTCTGTGAAAGCGTTCTTGCAAGAGTGATTTCTTTGTGATAAAACAGGCTTGTTACATTTCTTCCATCCAACATACAGCAGGATTCCATATACCAGGGCGGCAATGGATTAAATTGGACCAATCCAAAGGTTCGTCGAATTTTTGGGGGTTTCCAGAGGGTGCAACTGGATTGTTGACAATATTTTCTGGGCTATCTTCAATTCATCCAAGTTTATTTCTTCGAGAGTTAACTTGGAAATATTGTTGCTACTTTGGACATTCGAAAACTTTGGCAGGTCTAACACATATTGAAGTTGTGTTTTTCGTTCACCTTCATATATTTTGTTATCTATCTTAACAGGGCATATAGATAGAGTAACAATACTCCGCTCAGAGATATTGTAGAGTCCTCGCTGACATTTGCCTCGGGCAATTGTCTCGTTCACAGGAATGACCAAAATTTCGTTACCATTTAGGCGTTGAATGGTGGTTTTGTTTTCAACAGGTATTGGGTAGAGTTTGTAAAGGATATAGTGGTTGAGAAAAACAATTGGTGCGTATATTGAAAATAAAATTAAGTTAGTGTTGATAATAATTTGGACAGATAAATAGTTATAAGAGCTTATTAGTTCTTTAAATTCAGGTATCCAGTTTGGACTGTATATTGTTTTTATATCTTCTATTAATGTTAAAAGTTGGTTAGGATTGAGCATGGAGTTGTGCATTTTATTTACATGAGCGAATGAGATTGCATTTTCGATATTATTTATTACAGAATTTAAGGTGTTTAATTGCAACATTATATTGACCAAAATTAAAGACATATATAAGGCATTAGATATATCTAACTGGTTCTTTTCGTGTAAATTAATTTTTTCTACTATAATTATTTGATTAGTATTTATTTTTTCTAAATTTTTAGTATATTCCTATGTAAGACTGGATAGAATTGATTGTTCTTTGTAAAAGTTCTTATTTAAGTTTTCTTGGTGTTTTGTTAGCATCTCGAAATAATTATTATAACGGGTTTCATCGTCTGAGTCTAGAGTGCCAAAGAGCCATTTGTCGACTTTGCCAACTATATTAAGTAGACCTCTTTTTGGTCGATAGGGTTTGTAAAAAAAATTGGCATTTCTTAAAATTGTTTGCATAAGACATTTGGCTGGGGGATTATGAAGCTGAATGTAGGAAAGAAAGTTGACTTGAAAGCTATTTAGATTTAGGACGAATTTTCGTTTAGAAGGTCGTTGGGAAAATTTTCTTCATAATTTTGAATATATTCGGTTTCTTCATAATATTCGGGAGGTTCGAAACAGTTTTGATATTCCTGTTCTTCAGGGGAATGTACAAATTCCTGTTGTGATTGGGTCGGGCTATGTGCTAAATAGACTAAGTCGATAAATGGGTGACGGTTTTGGAAATATGAATTTTGATTTCGGGGCAATTGCCTTTGCATATTGCGGCTTTGAATTGAGCGCATGTGAACGTCTATGTTTCTACTCATTGCCGATGGTATTCTACTGGTTGTAGACGTTAAGGTTGGGGAACTTGTGAATTTTTTTGAATTTTCTCTAGAAAATACTTTTTTTGGCTTGCCAAAACCTTACTCATTAGTGGGGAAATATTGACGTAGTGGTTGGGGTCGAAAATTTATTGATTGCTTTGGAAATGGTTGTTTAGGTATTGTACTAACGTTACTTGAAAATTGGGGTTAGCAAAAGATTGTTGAATTGCTGGAGGCATATTGTTTTGGCAGTTATTTATTTAGGGGAGTGTTCTATTTTGTGGAATATTATAGGGCTCTTGTCGTGGGAAAAAGGTACGAGCATTTATTTGGTGTTCGACAAGGAAGTGGTTTAGGACAACTGAACCTGCATCGTCAATATTTTTTTTGGATTGTTTCACATTAAAATTGATCGAAGCTCGCTAGGAGAGTTGGACATTAAAACGGTAACGGCTATTAATTCTGTTTGTTCTATTAGCGCGTCTTTTGTGGCTTGATTTAGGGAATCATCAGCACAAATTGTTACCGCAATACGTGATTTTAATACTTTTAATCTTTCTATAAAGTCTAAAATGGGTTCTCTTCTAGACCGAGTCAAAATATTTAGCTGTTGAGCGAGTACTTGTCGGTTTATTCTGTCGCCAAATCGTTGTCTTAAAGCGTATTTTATTTTAGGCCAGGTCGTTAGGTCTGATCTGCAAAGTAAAAAATCGCCTGCTTCTTCGGTTAGTTTAGAACAAATTGAAGCAAAGACAAATTCTTTAAGAGATTCATCTACAATAATACTTATATAATATCTATTGTAAAGTTTATCTCCGCTTGCAATAAAAAATTCCAAGTGATCACTGTTGCCTGTAAATATCAACTAACAATATAGTGTTTACGAGACGTGAAAACAGTTAGACAGTTCACATATTAGCAGGAAAACTTCAAACTTGCTTTAAATTTAAGACGGAAGTAGTCTAATATTAAGGTATTAGTCAAAAAAGCAATGAGGCAACGGCAAACAAAAAGTGTGAATCACTGGTGGATGTAGAGAAAGAATATTTAGTTTTGCTTGTAAATAAGATAAACGTGGGACTCATACTGACTTTAACGGCAATTTAGACTAGTCAGCAATTAAAACAATTGAAATAAAATTGAATTTGCTTATTTGCCTAAATTATCCAAAACATGATCATGTTCCGTTTAATTGAAATTCACTTTTGAACTGCTGAAGGCATCAATAGGTCTCAAAGCACCTTCCAGTAGGAAATGTCTACACGATCTAATAATAAGAGGAACTTAGACTCTATAGATAGAAGACAGATTTTGCTATGCCTATAGAATCAACGGACGCAATGTACCACTTCGGAGGAAGAAGCACTCTCTGTTCAAAAACGATTTGAACAAATCTAACGATTTAATTTTGTACAATTTTAACATTCCACGCCACTGTCCTCGCATTCCAAATAAATTAAAATCCATAGTAATAGGTACTACTAACGCCATCTCTTGTTTACAACTTTTATCCACTGCATCAAGCAGTATAGAAAGCTAAAAGCAAAGCGGCCTCGAAAGGCATCTGACGAATCACAGCGCTTTCTGCAAAAAGCCGCTGTATCCCGGCGATATTACTAGCGCCATCTGTTGTAACCACGTTTACTCATCTGAACCCGGCCGCGTATCCTACGCCGATTCAACCAATCACAGCGCATCTTACAGTATAGCCACTTCACCCAACCTAAAACTTCCTAGCGGATTATAGCTAGGAAGTTTCAGGATTATCTAGGGGTAACCAAAATGCCGATCTTTAATAATCGAATTTCATGAAAACTTGTCAGCAGATTTCAAGCGGATTTGTGTAAATATTCATAATATTGATTTAGACAACCGGTCATGCTAAGTTTTTACACAATATCTCTATACTTACATTATTGCCCTTTCTATTTCCGGAGAGATATAGATTATCCCGCCAGAAGGGGCGGTGACAAGGGGCGTTAACAACTCCTTCGAGTTGATCTAGTCGAGCCGCCATGCCGGGCAGTTTCACGTTTTGAGGCCTCATGATACCTATAATTCTCTACTTACGTGAATTGTGACATCCAGCCATAGTCATCGTCGTCTCAAGCCTAAAAGTAAGGTATTTATCGGCACCCTGTCTGCCATTATCCTCAATCTAAGTATGACGCTGTATACTGGCGTCCCCATTGGTCTTGTCCATGGGTTTTGTCACAATCGAGTCTCGTCTCGAATCTCAAGTAACGCGGTACCATTGCTGTACTGGCGTTCCCATTGGTCTCGTTCATGGGGTTCTCAATTTTAATCGAGTCTCGTCTCGAATCTCAAGTAAGTAAACACACACGTTTACATTTACATTCTCTCAAACGCGGTACCATCGCTGTGCTAGCGTTCCCTTGGTCTTGTCCATGGATGTTCAACATTCTCTATTAAAGTATAACACTAGGTTGTTATACTCTGGCCTTATTCTAATATAAAGATTACTATGCACTAGTCTGCAATTATTCTCGGGTCTTATTCTAACATAAGGATTACTCTGAACTAGTCTGCAACCATTCTCTCAAGTTTTATTACGCTACAAAGATATCACCAATGCTATTTCCTACGCGGATTTCAGCTTACCTATGCTACCTGCATAGCATGTTTTACAATCATTTTTGCGTGTATAAAAACCGCATTCACAAGGGCATCCGTGTGATGCCATATGCATATATAACTGCATACCATCTCAAGCCACTACATTCAAGTCATTCATATTTGCAAGAAATTGAACCACATTGTACATAGAAGCTACAACAGAGACTTAATAAGTGTTTAAAGTGACTTTTCCGGTGCTGGAAGATAAACTGCTGAACGAATTGAACATTGCTCGTCATTTGGTGAACATAGTGTACATAGTAGCTTATAGGTGGACTTTAAGGTAATATTTATCCTGTTATTATTGCTTGTATAATAACGTATATATGTTGTGCGCGCCGTCCCTGCCCAACATATTGGTAATCGCGGCTCTAAAGTTCGCCAGTTTTAATAGTTTTCTACACGTAATTAATTTTTTCTTCAAACGTCCGTAAATCCGTCATTACTCGACTGTGTAGGCGGCCGTGAAGTTTCATTTTTCCTCCGCCGGAGCTTTACTTTTCACTTTTCCGCCGGCGGAGGTAAAAGTGTTACCATAGCAACATAGATACAAACAAACAACAAAACAAGCGTCAACAATTCAAGAATTATTAAACTAAAATTTGTATTTATCACTCAATTTGTGCACTACATTTCTAAAAATCACTAATTTAGGAACAAATTGGTTATTAGTTAATCCAACTTACTCAATAACTGCTTATCAATACGGAATTAAAACGCAATCGGAGACGCAATTTTAAAAAAATAATTATTGTTGACAGTGTCCACTGACAGCTTTATGTTACATTACTATAGCAACAACCTGTGCCTATTCACTGACACTGGTCTAAGCCGCCTTGCGAAACCACTTATCTTTAATAATAATTATTATTATTACTATTAAAAAGAGATGTTTTTGCATTAATTTGTCGACATTCGAAGAAAAAACAGCATATTTTATTTGGAGGAAAAGTTACTTTTCATGGCTTGCTCTCTATTAACAGCCTCACTCCGTTCGGCTGTTAAACACGAGCGCGCCATGAAAAGTATCACTTTTCCTCCATATAAAATAATATACTATTCCACAGCGGGCTGGCGATTTTATCTTAACCTCTGTTTGATGTAGAACATATAGTTTAACCATAAAAACTCGCGCAGTGCCCAAATAGTGGCTGCTTCGGCTGAAATCACTCTGGTTGGGCTTGTTAGTGTTTACATTTTTTCTGCGAATTTACGGTTGGATACGGACAAACTGCACGAATGGCGCCTTCTGCTAGCAAACAGGCAAGGTGTTCGCACTGTGAAAAATTAATTAGGGAGAGCTCGTCATCAATTTCATGTCGTTCCTGCTTATCATGGTTTCACAAGAGCTGCTCTGGTCTTACTAGCCCCGAATTTAACAAGCAGGCATCCATGTGGAATAATTCAAAAGAGACTACTTGGATTTGCGGCTCCTGTCTAGAAGATACCAATAACCTACGGTCGGCTGGTAAGCATAACTATAAGTCAAGCTCTCGGCACTCCATCGGCCCGGGCGTTGCTCCCTCCCAGAGTGTTCCTAGCTGTGACGTGCCCTCTAACTCTGCAATCAGTAACCAAGTCTCGCTGAACGACATCATGGAGAAGTTGCTGTACATCGAATCTCAGCACGCTATACGCCTTACAAAATAGGAGGACCAAATTAAAATAAACACCGAACTCAGATCGGAGATTGCTGATATAAGACGCCAACTTTCTGCTAATTGCGGCGCAGATGGCCCTGCATCGAACCCTCAAGTTCGGGAGAGTGGTATATTCGGGGAAGTGCTGCAGAGGCAGGCTCGTATGAACAACTTAATGATATTTAATCTGCGTCTGGATGAGGGAGCTCCCGAGTTGGACCAGATTTCCTCGCTGCTGTCTGACGGGGCCTCTCGTCGGATCGTGGCTGCTGATGTGTCCAGGGTCGGTAGACCAAATCGTAATGGTCACAAGCCTCTGAAAGTGACCCTCTCTAGCTCGGGCGACGTGTCGGCTGTGTTGAGGAGTCGGAGAAAGTTTATTGACGCCCATCAGATCTACATCGAGGCTGACCTATCTCCAGCTCAGCTGAAACAACTTCAGGATACGAAAGATGAACTGCGGGTTCGCCGTACAAGCGGGGAGGAAAATCTCATTTTGAGGTATGTTAACGGTATTCCAACAATAACTGCAAAAAACCGGGATCCCTTACCATCTCAACTAACGACTTAACCTGCTGCTACCAGAATGTCAGGGGTCTACGTACTAAGACGCATAGATTTTACAGTTGCGTGGTCTCCTCAGATTATGACGTCATTGCTGTCACCGAGTCCTGGCTCCAGCCGGATATCCTGGACTCAGAACTTTTTCCAGACTCATATATCATATACCGCTCTGATAGAAGAACAGAACGAATGGACCAATCCAGGGGAGGGGGAGTCATGCTCGGTCTTCACAATAGGCTCAGTTCTGAACTACTGGATCTTTCAGATATCAGTAACACCGTGCCAAATATAGACTTCTTAGGTTGTAAGCTTACTTTAAATTATTTTGTATTTTACGTGTTTATTATATACATCCCTCCCTCTGCCACCAGCGCCGACGCCGAAACTTTTTTTGACCTCCTCTCGTCACTAGACATAATGCTTTCTAAAAACTTAATTTTTCTGGGCGATTTCAACATTCCCTCCTTTTCATTCACTGTTCCTTTTGGTCCCAGGCATAAAGGTTTACTAAACCTCAGCGAGTTCCTCAGCCTTAAACAATATAATACTGTCCCAAATTTAAACATCGTTTCCTTGATCTTGTTTTCGCCAACTTTGCGGTTAATGTAGCTCATAATGATGTGCCTCTGGTCGAGGAAGATCCACATCATCCTGCTCTCTCTCTTGATTTTCAAGCGGTACTTCCTCATGCCGTCAACTTTCCTGTAAACAACGCTCAACCACCCCGCTTCAACTTTCGTAAAGCTGATTATCCCAGGTTGTATGCATCGTTATTACACACTGACTGGTCTCGCGTTCTTGAGTCTCCTGATGTTGTCAGCGCATGTCAGTCTTTCTATGAGATTCTTAATAATAGCTTTGCTGCCTGTACACCTCTTAAGCAACCCAGAAGAAGGCGATTTCCGTCTTGGTTTTCAAGAGAATTGACAACATCTTCAGAAAAGAGAGACTGCGTCGTCAGCTTCAGACGCGCGACTCTGCCTTCTACCAGACAATGTATAGTTCTTTGCGTAGGCTAATTAAATCACTAACTCAGAGGGACTATAAGGACTTCATTGGGACTGCTGAGCGAATTATAAACAACAACCCCTCCAATTTTTGGTCTTTCGTTCAAAGTAAAAAGGCTCAGTCTCGCATCCCAGCCACCATGAACTATGCAAATAAGCCCGTCCATGGGCCTCATAATATCGTGTCTGCCTTTGCTGACTTTTTTGCAAGTGTCTATGGGCGACCCGAGCACGTGGATTTGTGCGCTCAAACGGAACACTGTGAGTTCATTGACATTCCCACAGTCACTTCCGAGGAAGTAGAGTCGGCTTGCAAAATGCTGAAAAATAAATCAACATATGGGCCGGACGGAATTCTCAGCTTTTTGGTGAGAGACTGCTCCTCAGTCATGAGTGCTCCTCTTTGTCATATTTTCAACTTGATCTTAGGCACTGGTGTGTTTCCGGTGGTTTGGAAGATTGCCAGAGTTTGCCCTATTCTCAAAAAAGGCGATCCATCTCTAGTAGAAAATTATCGTTGCATTTCCATATTATGCAACTTCTCCAAGGCACTAGAGATTGTCTTACAGAAATACCTATTCTTCAAAATACGTAACAGATTGTCAGTTCATCAACACGGCCTTTTTTCCAGAAGATCATGTATGACTAATCTCTGCTCTTTCTCCTCTAATGTCTGCGACGCCCTTAACCGCAGAAGTCAAGTGGATGTCATTTACACAGACTTTTGCAAAGCTTTTGACCAAATTGATCATCACATTTTACTACGGAAGGCATCTGACCAGTTCGGTTTCTCCAACAAACTTATCTTAGTATTGGAATCTTATCTCTTCAATCGTCGTCAATTTGTCGAAATCGAGGGTTTTACATCGGAACCTTTTGTACCGACGTCAGGTGTGCCCCAGGGGTCCAACCTGGGGCCACTGCTGTTCAACATATTCATCAACGATCTGGTCTCTTTGATAGACTGCAGCTCTCTCGCCTATGCTGACGATCTGAAAATTTTCCACCGCATCGATGCATTCGAGGACCACGTGTCTCTTCAAGCCAGTATTGATACGGTCAGTAGGTGGTGTGTGGCTAACAGACTTCGCTTAAACATCTCCAAGTACAATGTGGTTTCCTACTCTCGATCTAAAAATGCAAGTCTTTTTAATTACACCATAAATGATTCCACCGCACTACGGTGAGGGATCTAGGTGTTGTTTTCGATGAGAAATTCTGTTTCACCAGTCATATCGATCAGATGGTGGCTAACGCTTCTAGAGCTTTGGGTTTTATACTGAGAACTTGCAAACACTTTTCAAACGTATCTACCCTTAAGCTCTTGTATTACTCCTTCGTGAGATCGAAGTTGGACTACGGTTCCATTGTTTGGTTCCCTATATACAACTGCCACGCTTACTCGGTCGAGTCAGTTCAGAGGCGCTTCCTAAAATACTTAATGTTCAGGGAGGATGGCTCTTATCCTCAGCGAGGTCTGAACCATGATCTTATCCTGTCGAGGTTTGCAGAGTTGCCTTTGGCGGTTCGTCGCGACTCTCAGTCACTATCATTTCTCCATAAGCTTCTTTCCTCTAAAATCGACTGTCCATTTCTGTTGGAGCGCCTATCTTTTCACGTACCCTGCAGTGGTGTCAGACATCAACCTACTTTTTCGTTTGAATTTGCGAGGTCAAAGATCATATCCCAAAGTCCCATTTACAAAATGTGCCACAATTTTAATCGCATTTCCGCTTTTTGCGACATAAACTTCGACAGCTTACCAACTGTTTTGAGGTACCTGCGAGAGGCGTCTGGTTACTCCCTTTAGTTTATTAGTATTATGTATACCAATGTGTATTATATACATTTCTATTTTTTTATATTTACATATATACATCTATTAACGTTGTGATTTGCCGTTATTATTATCGTAACTTGTTATGTGCTCGTATGATTAGTTAGCATTTGTAGGATTTTACTTCCTCTTGTCGTATACATTATTTGAATTTCCTGTAATTGGGCCTTTGGGCCTGTTGGAAATATATGGCTATTTATTTATTTATTTATTTATTTATTTATTTATTGTATATTACTGTATTTCGTATCAGAGTTACCTCAGCTAACTGAGCTCATGCGCAGCAGTTCCGCAGGGACTTTAATGAGCATTTAACAGTACATAGCTTCAAGGTTATGTTTATAATCATATACTAGTTTAGAATTACAACTGTTTATGCAATGCTTTAGTTTTTAAGAGTATTATTCTTGTCATATTTATACTTTGCCTCGACTGATATTGTTCATATCGTAGCACTGACTACGTACATTGATTTAATGTTTATATTTTGTTTATTTATGAGCTTCCAGTTGTTTTTAAGCAAAATAACTTATTAAAATATTCATATAATGCTAAAGCTTTTTGTTTTATTTACAAAATGACTTTAGAACTAGCCCTATGGTAAATTACGCATCTCTGTTTGTTTAGAAAATCGACCAAGATCGAATCTGAAACACCCTCTACACAAAATCTTGCATAACATCGACATATTCAAGGTTTCGCTTAAAACCCAAGGCAGATAAAAAACACCTAACACTGGTTTTTTCTGTCTTGTTAAAAATTTTTAAAGAAAGAAAATGAAACGCCAAAGAAAAATCAATATTTTCCCTGTTAAGGTTTTTTTACCTGCTATAATGCTGAAATCAGCTTGGCCGCCTCAAAGAATGAACGAGACAGGGCCTCTACAAGGGAAATTCAGGAAGACTTACTAACTGTCAACGTGGAGTTACAAAATGGGTGCGCAGAAAAAAACAAAAGGCAACTGACCTGCGATGAAGTGGAAACCCCGATTATTGAACAGAACCCAGGCACCAAGCAAACAATACACTAGAAGGTAAGGGAAGGTACTGCCTAAGACTCAAAAAATGGGTCCGGTAGGAGATTCGCTTAAGGTATTTGACAAGAAACTGCTCTACTGGATAAAGCTACGGGAATCTACTCACAGGATGCCCCTTTCCAGTGCCTATCTAGCCAATCCCACATCACACATAAACAAGATTTCCCTTTCTAAATAGATACTCTGACCATGAAGAAAATAGATACATAATTATTCTATCCATTATTTACCACGTATTCGCTAATTAACCTCACTCACTGACTAACCGCTTAAATGCTCTGTTACCTTCTCGAAGGTCGCAGTCGATAAGGGGCTAATAAAATTCAGTGTCGGTTTTCCAGATAACTTTTTCCATGAGCAAAGGAGCCATTTAATAACTAAACCACCCATGTTCGTTATACCACGACACCGGTATGAGTACTGTATACTCTTTGTATAATATCTAACGCTAACAGGCATCAGGATACCGGTTCGGTGACATCGTGGTTCGTAACGCGTCACTCGAACCGGTCGGTAGGCAGACAACATCGACAAAGCGCGGCTTACTAACACAGACGCAAGGCAATATAACAAATCAAGACTTTAACTGACACTATTTTCAAAATGTCAGTCATGAAATGGACCTAGAAAATCATTTTCAAAATCGTATTAATACGGCATATTGTGGTGATAAGTGTCTGCACGTATTCTCCGCCATAAAATAGCAATTGCAGCAATTGAAAAATGAAGTAAGATTAATTATCCGAAAAATAACATATTATGGGTTTGTTTTTCATTCCCCCTCACATTTTAAGAGCTTTAAATAACCCCGTTTCCCCTAGGCAGGCTAAGAACTCAAGTAAACTAAATTCAGAAAGGTCCAAATGACTAAATACATGTCCAAAAACAATCCCAAAAGCTAATGTAAACAAAAGAAAGCCAGAAGAGATCTTCAACAAATTCGGTCAACAAAGATCACTTGCTACAACAATCTATTAAGATTAGGATCCGCAATACCCTTATAATATGAAATATTTTTTACAAAAGCATTTCAAGCTAAGTTAATTATGTTGACAAGCATGATCTCTATTCAAAATTTGAGTTCAGGCTCCAGAAACCCACTTAATATTAGGGAACACATATGTGACCCCCTTCTCTCTTTCCGGAAGACAACAAAATAAAGGGGATTGTCAAAAGATAGATAGTCGAATAACTACAACGAGAGGTGGATATAAATTAACGAGGTTTAATCGTAATTAACTAGATAAATCTTATTATACCATGTAATGTGATCAGTATATAATGATAGAATGTCATAATTTGAAATTCTATCAATATTTAAACCAACCTCTATAAAAATGAAGCTATTCGATTTCTTGATAGATAAGTGAATCGAATTTAACGGTATTTAGCAATCAATAATACTGCCATTTTCTGGAAGTAAAATAATAAAACACTTTATAGATGCTTGGTAAACAAAACTTACATAAATGGGTGAAAAATTAGAGGTTATTTCAATGATGGCTCACTCATCTTGGCCATAGCCATCTAAAGGGGTAACAGGCAAACTATCGTTATTAAATTAATCCCCAGGAAAATTTTAATTCGCTCTCTATATTCTGAAACGATTTTCGGTAATGTCCTCTTTAAGTTTATTGGTGTGTGATCTGAGAGTGGAAAGGTAATGTAGGGTGCTAATGGAATATAAACCGGGAAATTAAACGCAAAAGTAGGCAGTTATGTGAGGTAATACAAGAAGCATTGTAAGGGATTCGAATATATGTACAATATATTATATAGCGTTGAGTAAAGATTAAGCATGGCCCAACATTATACTGGATTGAAATTTAGCTCCCAACATTACCAGCTATCTAATTCTCGTGACAGGGATCTTTGTTGACCAAATTTCTTAAAGGTCTGACCTTGCTTTCTTTTGTTTACATTAACTTTTAGGACTGTTTTTTGATGTATATTTAGTAACTTGGACCTTTATAGATTTGGTTTACTTGAGTTCTTAGCCTGCCTAAGGGAAAACGGGGTTATTTAAAGCTTTTAAAATATAAAGTGGAATGAAAACAAATGCACAACATATTATTTTTCGGATAATTAATCTTACCTCATTTTTAATTGCAGCAATTGCTATTTTATGAAGGAGAATACGTGTAGGCATATACCACCTTAATATGCCGTATTATTACGGTGTTAAATTGATCCACCACATATTATTTTTCGGGTAATTAATCATACCTCATTTTTAATTGCAGCAATTGCTATTTTATGAAGGAGAATACGTGTAGGCATATACCACCTTAATATGCCGTATTATTACGGTGTTAAATTGATTTGATTGTCTATAATGTTAATTAATAATGAACTAGTTCCATTTCATGACTGACATTTCGGCAATTGTGTCAATTAAAGCCTTGCGCCTGCGCGTGTATTGTGGTACAACGAAGTGAAATAAAGAAACCACGAAGTATGGGGGGCTTAGTTAATAAATGTCTCGCCTTTGCTCGTGGAAAAAGGTTGCCTGAAGAACCGACACTGATTTTTGGTAGCCCCCTATCGGCTGCGACTTTCGCGAAGTTAACTGAACATTTAAGCGTTTAGTCCATAGGCATATAACTTTATATATCTATGGGTTAGTCAGTGAGTGAAAATTTGAGATTTGGCATCAGTGTTGCCTAAAAAGATGCCAAATCTTAAAGTTTCACGACGGTCAACTCCTTTTGGCGGTCCGATTTTCAGTGTGGAAATTTTCAAGATTTTGCTTTGATATACCGATAACTGCCGAAAAAATTAAACAATTTTGATTATTTTTGAGGTTTTTTCAAACCCTATTGGAATTGGTGAGAATCGAAAAATAGGGAGTATTTTTTTTGCATGTATATTTTTGAAAAAGGGGTCACTTCGGGTTGTTCTAGCGCAAACATCGATTCCTTGACTAACAAAATTTTTTTTTCTCTCGAAAAGTAATTTTAAATGCCAAAAACTGTATTGAAAAACACTTTGAAAATGATGTTGCCTTTTGCACAGGGCGAGTTAGTTGAATTTTAACTTTTCGCCATAAATAAAATGGAAGTGAAACAGATAAAAGAATGATCGAACAATTATTAGGCACGTTTAGCTACATCGGAAGTAACAATATAATATACTAAATGATTACTAAAGATCGAAATCAATTTCAACAAATTAATAATAAACGCAATATGCATAAGATATCTATCGTCTCATCGTACTAATATTTTAAAGTTATCAGTATAATACCTATTGCTACTAAACCTTGTGCGCGTCTACCATGGTATACGTGTCGCAGTTGTACAAAAACAAAACTTAACGAATCAGTTAGGAAGTACCATTATGAAAAATCATCATAATCAGACGGTTTATCAGTCGGAACGACAATGTTTGTCATTTACCACAATATAAATTAAATTGTTAGAATAAGGAAATATAACATACAAAAAAACTATGAGCATTAATTGAACCACACGAGTAAATACTATCCTCCCATAGGTATACTTATTTAAATTAGCTTCGGTAATCTATGCTTATCTTTATTTATTTATTCCAAAATTCAAAGTAGGAAATTTCCTACTAAATACTTACTAGTTAACTTATAAAAATACTTAATATTAAATTTTATAGAGCTTATACCCTCGCTTATACTACTTGGCCAGCAAATAAAGGTTGGCAGATGAAAGTTGACAAATACAGGTTGACAAGAGGCAACTGACTATTCACCATATAACAAAAACAATAATATAGCCTTTGAGGTATCTCAGCATTCGGGACTTGAACTGCCCATTGGTGGCTGAATTTTTCACATTATGAGGAAGCTCATTATATTAGACCAAGCAACTATGAAATAAAGACTTCATGGTTCTCTTTAGGTTTGTTCTGTTTACATAAACAGTTCCAAAAATATCTATATCAACACAACGCAGAAAGAAATAAAACACGCGATCTAATACAACGCTGTAAATACTAATATCACGCCAATAAAATTATTCTATGTACAGTTGCGGCCAAAAAAAAATCGGACAGTGAATTGACATTTAGTGTCATTTTCCTAAATTTTGGTAAAACTGGCTTTTGTACCTTAGCAGGGATTAGTGTTTACTTGTTATTTACAGGTAGCTGATTTCTTAATAGACACAGTTTCATTTAAGTATCAATTCATCCATTTTATGGACATACATCCTACATATTATTATTATTGTAACAAAAATAATATGAAAATCTGGTACTTTTTTAAGCAGATTTATGTAATTCAGAAATAGAATAATAAAGTTTTATTAAAGAAACAAAAGGAACAACATAAACATGATAAACTTCGAAAATCTATAAACAACAATCAATAACAATAATACTAATAATTAATATTTCGTTAGACAGCCATTCTTTTCAATGATAGAGTCTAATCTGCGTGGCATTGAAGTTAGTAAAGAATTGCTATATTCTAGAGTCATGCAGTTCTGCCATTCTTCCTGAAATTTTCCTATAGTACCTCCCTATTTTCTGGGAAAAACTCATTATTCTCGTTCATTTTTCGCACTATTAGACCCCTCGCGTTTTCCATTGGGTTAATGTCCGGACTTCGAGAAGGTCATGGCAAGACTCTTGTGTGCCTGTCCGCCAACCATTCTGTCACTCTCCTGGCTGTGTGAACGGGACAGTTGTCCTGCTGGTAAATGAAATTATTTTCATGATATACGGCAGATACAGAAGGTAGCATAACATGTTCTAGTATGTTAATATATGAGTCCGTGTTGAATCTTCTTTCTATTCGAGTACAAACACCAATACCACGAGCCCCCAACCAGCCCCAGACATTCACCGAAAAACGTCCTTCGTTTTTAACATTATTGGTGTATTTCTCATCATATCGGGTATTTGGAGGCCTATATACCCTTCCTTATTCTTCCACTATAAGTTGATTGGAACGTTTTTTCGTCAGTAAAAACTACGTTTTCCCAAAAAGCTAGATCGTTTAAACAATATTGCAAACTAAAGCCCACCCTTTGTTCGCGATTATGTCCGGTCAAAAAAAGGTTTTTTGGCTGCAGGGTGATTTTTTAATTAAAATTTTTTAAGCGTCGTCTTGCTGTTCTCACTGAACCCATAAAGTTCGTTTCATGCTTAGCATTACAGCCGATTTAAATGGATTATTTTCTATGAAATTAATCACAGTCCTAACTTCTTCATCTGTACTAATTTGTCTCCGCCCTGTCCCAATTTTCCGTTGGTGTGATTCTCTTTGAGTCCATTTCTTCTTTACATCGTGTATGGTACTTTTTGGTATGCCAAATCTCTGTGCTATTCTTCTAACGATCCAGCCATTGGTGATATATCACTTTAGCGTCACACGAATTAAAATGTCAGAGATATACTAATCGTTAGTGCACGCAATTATTTGACAATATATGAAATAAAAATTGCGGATCATGCATTTGTTTTTTTAAATATTTGTGTTCAATGTTGGTGTTATTTTTCGTCGCGCCGCGGCAGATTTTGTTGTTTGCGCAGAAATTTGCCTTTGCTAATAGCGTCTATCAACACCAATTTTGAGCCTTCACGCATGCGTACGTACTAATTCAGATATTTTTCATTTGTTTTTCTTGATTTTGAGCATTGCCTTGGGTTAGTTTTGCTTAGTTGCGCCCTCGAATCGAGTGAAGGGCCAGGCGTGATGTGAAGGTAGACGCTTGTCTAAAAACAAACGAAGGAAAGTGCACACGCAAGCAAGCACGATTTTACGCGTTATTGCCAACATGTCAACAGTAATATACCGATAGCGGAGATGTCTTATCGAAAAGATTTATATTTGAAACAAAAAAATGATTTTTCAAAATTTCTATGAGACAAATTTTAGTTTACAATCTGAAAAGTCCCGGAGAGCTTTAGCTCGATGGATCTTTTCTTTGAGATAATGAAGAGAAAAGTTGCGCGCTTATTTCCTTACTTTGGTTAATTTACTGTTAGTCTGGGTTAGTTTTGATTTGGCTTTGGTTAGTTTGTGTTAGTCTGGGTTGGTTTTGGTTACTTTGGGTTAGTGTTGGTTAGTTTGGGTTGGTTTTGCTTAGTTTGAGATGGCAGCGCGCTTATTTCCTTACTTTGGTTAATTTAGGGTTAGTCTGGGTTAGTTTTGGTTTGTTTGTGTTCGTTTTGGTTAGTTTGGGTTATTCTGGGTTGGTTTTGGTTAATTTGGGTTAGTATTGGTTAGTCTGGGTTAGTTTTGCTTAGTTTGAGATAGTGAAGAGACAAGCGCGCGTAGCGCGCTTGTTTGCTCGCTTATTTCCTTAGTTTGGTTAATTTAGAGTTAGTTGAATATGGGTTAGTTTTGGTTTGTTTGGGTTAGCTTTGGTTAGTTTGGGTTTGTCTGAGTTGGTTTTGGTTACTTTGGGTTAGTGTTAGTTAGTTTGGGTTAGTTTTAGTTAGTCTGGGTTGGTTTTGCTTAGTTTGAGATAGTAAAGGGACACGTAGCGCGCTTATTTCCTTACTTTGGTTAATTTAGGGTTAGTCTGGGTTAGTTTTGGTTTGTTTGGGTTGGCTTTGGTTAGTCTGGGTTGGTTTTGGTTATTTTGGGTTAGTATTGGTTAGTGTAAGTTAGTTTTGCTTAGTTTGAGATAAGGAAGAGACAAGCGCGCGTTGGTTAATTTAGACTTAGTCTGGGTCAGTTTTGGTTTGTTTGGGTTGGCTTTGGTTAGTTTGGGTTTGTCTGAGTTGGTTTTGGCTACTTTGGGTTAGTTTGGGTTTGTTTTGGTTAGTCTGGGTTGGTTTTGCTTAGTTTGAGATAGTGAAAAGACTAGCGCGCGTAGCGCGCTTGTTTGCTCGCTTATTTAATTACCTTGGTTAATTTAGGGTTAGTCTGGGTTAGTTTTGGTTTGTTTGGGTTGGCTTCGGTTAGTTTGGGTTAGTCTGGGTTGGTTTTGGTTACTTTGGGTTGGTGTTGGTTAGTTTAGGTTAACTGTGGTTTGGCAAGCTGCTATTCTACTTTTTGAAACAATTGGGATTTTGTTTTCAATGTTTGGCCTCAAAAGTACTTTGCGTAATATGTAACGTGTCACAAAACACTTCTAATACTGTATAATACATGTTTCACGAAAATAGATTGCAAAATTCGAAAAGGGCGCTAAGTAAAAATGTACCCTTTTCAACGTTATCTACAAGGTTAATTTGGGTTAGTTTTGTCTGGTTGAGCCCCCGGAGCGAGCGAAGAACGAAATATTAGAACAACACTGGGCTGCTGCCAAATGCGCAGGTGCGAAGGTCGAAAATTTGGTATAGGTAGATGTGAGTGTTCCGAAAGTTTCATATTTTTTAGGTTAGAAATGTTACAATTTTTTAATAAAAAAGATCCTCCGTCCGCACTTTTCTATAAAGAATCACTCTCTTTAACATAGAAAATGTTCTTATTTTTACCAAAAACTTTTTAATTTGTGTGACGCTAAAGTGTTATGGACCCCAACTATTTTCAACCAGCAACATAATTTGACTTTTTTGGCTTACCGTTAAGTGAGGCATTTGGGATTTTAAGTATATAGTTGTTAATAATTATTGTATTTGTTCAATTTTACCTCAAATGTCTCTTTCACATTTGACTATGTCAGAATACTTGACGTGGTTTACCTGTTTAAGGCAGGCAAATAGGTAAAAGTCATTCTTACAAACATGTAAATCGGTGTCCGATTTTTTTGGCCGCAACTGTATATAGAACCACACTCAATCTGACTTAACCTAAACTTATCTTATCTGGTCTCCGCCGATATTACCTCCGGTCTGCTGAGCGTAGGCTGCTAGGCGCTTTGAGATCCATAAACTCTCAGTGGCAATTGAGGTAGTACCACTAACTCTATGGCAGCAGTCGGTACCAAAAAAATAATCTACCTGGCTGACTGGTAGCTACTCAGTTAGCTACTTAATTCACTCCAATTAAAAACCCTAACTACGTAGGGTTTTGGTTGTGATGACGGATGGGAGCAAGGCTCTCTCCTACAGGCATCCTTTGTGGAAGAAAACGGCGTATTTTGTTCCGGAATCTTCCGCACGTGGCCAGTTACCAAAAAAATCTTGACTTCGGACAAAATCCAACAAATCCAAAGTCAATTAATTTACTACACCAAAATGGTAACTATGCCAACTTCTCTAGCCAGAAAAAAGGGCGAAATATAAATTCTTAAACTTTTTATCAGGCTTACGAACTACCCCCTCTTTGAAGGTTCACCAAGAAAGAGAACGAGATCAAGTCAAGATCGTCCATTTCGAACGCCAAGATCCATACAATTACCATTGTAAGGGTTAGAAAGAAATTGACCAATAGGCCAGCTTTACATTATCCTACGACAACTCGTAAAATACAACAAGATGGTTGCCACTAAATTTAATAATATCTTCAATACGCAATAAAACGTACCTAAGGTTGTATTGCTGGCAGGACAACGAAAACCTACGATAAAACCATTATCCGCAATGACCAATCAAACAGAAACTACTTCATTCCGGCCCGCGGCCATTTAAAACTCCTAACATCAAAAACGCTAAAAGTATGAACACGCGGCGCAATAACTCAGGCCTAAACGCACCTTTATCCAAGAGCCTGCGTCCCTGTTGGAACCAGCTGCGAAGCAACCAGGGCAGTGTTGCCACATTTAGGGAACACAACGTAGTCACTATCTTGCCTGACTACATCAAGCTAAAGCTCAGATAGTCGTTTAACCTCAAACTGAAGGTAGCATATCAGTAAATTATGTTGTTTCTTGTTGGCTTGGTCCGGAAACACATCAAAATCGCACGAGGATTGCTAGGGAAACATGTACATTTCGCAACATTCCAAAATTACCTATCATTTAGGCAACCAACAATTGTCAGCCAGCTGTCTCATCTCAGCTGAAAGCTATCATAACAGAAATAAACATTGATTGTATTTTTTTTCCCCAATTAAAGATTGAAACAAATTCTAGAAAATAACTGATAAACTCCGAAATAAATATATCTAAGAACTATGAGACTGTTTTAATATATATTATCATCGAGAAGGTGATTATTCGGGAAGGTAAGAGAATTATTGAATTTTTTGAAATGCACTCGTATAAATGCCTATAACTTTGAAGGTTTTCTCGATAGCGGTGGCTAGAATATAGTACGCTTTATTCATCGATTCTGTGGTAAGCCAGCGAAAATGTTCATAAATCCCGATCCATCCTATCAAACAGCCCGAGAAAATCAAGTTACATATGCGACTACAGAACACTCAAATTTCCCCGGAACAACCCGATAAAAGACTAAGGTCATAGGACATCCATGCAGGTATCTAAACGAATAAGTAGCATTATATTTCGCTTGATTGACTAGCATAATAGATGTAGGATTAAAAGTGAAATAACTGACTTCATTTCACCTCTATCTGTTACATGTAACAACTTATGTCGTCTGGTCTTAAGCACCACACACACACCTTCTTTTTAGCTATTAATATATTGAACACCGAAGTTCAACAATTGTTACAAAAAAAGGGAACACAGCTTTAACCTGTTATTTCGAACGATAATTATATTTATAGCTGATGCAATACCGTTGTTAGCCCTATTCTTCTATTTGTTCTGATACCATATATATTGCCATTAGAGAACAATAAATCACTGTCGAAGGACAGGGGAAAAAGAAAATAGAGACCGGAAACAAGATAGGAAGCGAACGGAAGCGTTCCTCCGTCCTAACGCTGCTGACCACTTAACTTCTATTACATTCGTTTTGACGTGCTGAAGTGCTTGTTATATCAACGAGGAAATTTTATCTTTTATTGAAGGTCAGAAATTTAACGTTGATGTTTCTTTCATTTTTTTGT
>JAEQML010065015.1:0-21449 GCA_016904865.1 Pissodes strobi | reverse complement strand
TTATACCTTCGCCAAAAATTAGCAGGTTTTAAAAACGTAGCTAACAACTTTTTCGTTTGTTTCAGGTATGAACCTAGACCCCTAGATGGCGCCTCTGTCTTCCGCGACGTATATGGCTTGAGTTCACCAGCTTGCAGCATTGAACGACTGCTGCCAGAGGGCGATGTGTATACAGCAATGGACGTAGCTTGAACGCGCGTAATTTAAAAATTGCCTTATATTGTAAATAAAATTTTTTGAATTATGTTAGTTTTATTGACCTATAATAAGATTTAACCGCTCGAAATAATACTGGCGCGTGTTTTGAAATTTTTTAATTATAATTTAATTGTTTTTTCCCTCTAACAACACCTCCACCACGTGTCAGGGGTATCTTCGGCACCTCCACCACGTGTCACGAGTAATTTAGGGGGTAGCGCGTTTATTTGAAGAATAACTTCTCAGATAAGAGCCTCGTCGCGATTAGTACAATGACGGGGTCTCAATGCTTCCTTTAATCTACCACTGGATGTTCTACTCGTGAGGACACGCCTTGTTTAGCGTGCCGGGGGGTAACTGAGGTAGACCGGGATCGCGTTACGTGGGGTAAGAAGAGATGATAAAGTAAGCACGTTTAGTTCATAACAATAACAATGTATTAACGATAAAACTTTAACAACAATTATTGGTCAGGAAAAATGAGATTCTATTATACCCGATTACTACGGTGCGCATGTTTTCTCGATTTGAGGTACTGTTTATAGGTATTTGTTTACTGTCTTATAATTTATAGTTTTTCTTAAGGGTTGGGTTTTACCGTGAGTAAAAACAACATTAACAACACTCAGTTCTACGTGAATGATACGCAAACAAGGCAAATCTCGTATCTCGGCTGCAACCTTAATCAAGACTGGGACCACTCGCAAGAGATCAAATATAGAATAGAGAGGGTAACGTACTTCTTGCCTTCAATCGGATGCGAAGTGTGCTGTGCAACATGTAACTTAACATCCAGACGAGAACTCGAGTCCTCCGATGTTACATATTTTCGGTACTGCTCTATGGGGCGGAAGCATGGACCCTTACAGACTCCTCAGCCAAACGTATAGAGGCTTTCGAAATGTGGTGTTACCGACGCATGCTCAGAATATCATGGATTAATCGCGTGACAAATGCTACGGTGCTGGATCGTATGAGAAAGGAACATGAAATTCTGAACATCATTAAAACGAGAAAGCTTGAATATTTTGGGCAGGCTATGAGGAACGAAAAATACCATCTCCTCCAGCTGATAATGCAGGGCAAGATCGAGAGCAAACGAGGTCCCGGCCGAAGAAGAACTTCGTGGCTCAAGAACCTAAGGCAGTGGACAGGAATGACCTATAGCACCCTGTTCAGATCAGCAGTAAACAAAGTTATCTGGACAAACGTGATAGCCAACTTCTATAGGCACTAAAAGAAGAAGAAGAATAATCTTCAAGCGCGATAATTAGTTTTCACGTGGGTAGTCTGGAAAATAATCTGCATATAATATTCGGCTGTCTAGTTAGTTAAAGACTTAGGTCGTTGCTATGTCGATACGGGGGTAGGAAAAAGTAGTTACATGTAAACGCTGCAAGTGTAGTCCGTCGCTATGCTGTAACAGTTCGATTTTGCCAATGTCAAATATTTTTAAAATTTCATTTATATGCCGCATTTAGGAAAAAAGATGCTGTATTTTGTACTCATCGGTTTATTAATTTTAAATTTATTGATTTGATTTGGTAACAATTCGCTTGAAATTGCCGCTTTTCTTAATATAAATTAACTATATTCTAAGTATAGGTTAACGATATATTTGTATTAGCTTTTATAACACGTTGTGACTCTATTTATTTTAGTTGATAAGCGATGCGCATTATTATTAGAATAGCTTGGCTTGATTTATATTACATTATCGTGGAACAGCAAGCCAACCGTTTTATATTTTTAAGAATTCTGTTAATAAAACCCACAAATACGCTGCAGTAGATTCGTCGATCCATATTTTACTGACGGGGTGAATATTCCATAACCTTTTGGGAATACCAATTGCCGGCCGCCATTTCTGAAGATCGTTAGATTGTTTTGGGACCTCTGCTTCTAAATATATTCACACGGCAGACTGTAGTTTTTGTAACATTCGACCGAGTAATAGGAATGTACCATTTCTTGTAATCGCCAGCTGTCGATTTAATTTTTTAAAAATTTTATCGTTTTGTTAGGGAATATTCTTTGGTATTTCTTGAATCATTCAATTTCGGTGAATTAATTGTGGCTTCCGCAGTCGTTTTACAACCATAATGAACGATAACTAAGTTGTTTATTCTCTTTGAATTATTCCTCGTATCGAATCGTTAGAATACGATACGGCAGTTCTCCGACCTACAATTTTTTCCCCCTCTAATCTCGTGAAAAAGACAAATTGACGGAAAACTGAGGATTTGGCTCTTCTAAAATACCCATCGAGGCGAAGAGAAGGTTTGCTGATAGTGCAGTCGTAGAGCCGCAACATTTTATTGTGATTCAATTCTACCCTTTTTTTGGGGATATATTGTGTTGATTTTCTGTTCGTGTTTTGACACGACCGATTAATCGGGATCTGAATACTGCTGTATTAAGTAAGCATTTTCTCTGGATTTCTTTTTGTATTACCTGTGAAGCGCGTGGTCACTATGACGTTAACGGTTTTTTTCCATTATTTTTAGAGGCTTTCCACGTTCGTCTGATAAGACCGAGACCGTCGAATTTCCCTAGCCCTCACACACACTAACGAGGTAATTATTGCTCTAGTTTTGCCTAAATTAATGACTTAATTGCTTTATCTGTGTTACCTTTTTTTGTACCTATACCGTCATTTGCTTTGCGTTCCATATGTCATCTTATCTACTCCATTTTATGAAATCTGAATTTTTATTTAAATGTAACGTGAATTTTGATCGTACCGGAAAGTTTATATTTTCTTTTAGCGGCGATTCATCCCTATCTTTTTTTTATATTCAAGTTGTCTGAACCTTAGAATCTCTTTTATTTGCTAATGGACATTGCAAGATCATGGTTTTTTTTCTGGAGGAATTTGTTTTATAAAGAAGATATATTTACGCAAGGGGGGGTTTATGTTTTTCATTGAAGTAAGGGGGCTTCGTCTAATGCGCTCATGGTTATTTCATGGCTTATTCCTGGAGGGCCACAACTTTGTTGGAGGGTCGCAACCCTTACGAGCAGGCTAGAAGCAGGGGTTACTAGAGAGCCACCACTACAAGCTACACTAGAGCCAATCCTAATACCGAGCTTTCGAGACCTCGGCTCGTTTTCCCTCAGGACCAGTGCCCTAGCAGTACCAACAGGTGCCCGGCACCTTTACCAGAGTTCGACGGATCTAAGTGGTATCGTACAGAAGTTTAAGTTTATTTATTCATTTATTATCATTAATCGCTCTGAATTTTATTTCTCTTTAATATAAATCAAGCATTGACAGTCGAACTTTGAAATAGTTTCTATAATTTTATACCTTTCATTCATTTATCGAGTAACATAACCGCTCTGAATTTTCTTTTGTTATAATATTAATCAAGCGTTGACAGCCAATCTTTCAATAGATCTATTCTAATTTTATTATTTTTATTAATTTATCGTGTAATTTGATTTAATTATTGTGGCCGTTCATTGTTACATATTATTATTGCTAGATTAAAGCTATTAGCGCACGCATACCTAGTTGTAAGTAGCTTAGTTAACGTCAAAGTGATCACTTCGGTTTGTAGTGTTTAGTGCATTTAGTTGTAAGGCATACAGTACCGTTAACAACAGAATTGGTCTCCGTACAATTTCCATATTGTACTCCGTTTATTTTATCAATTACTTTAATAGTCATTTGACATTCTTTTGTCTTTAACTAACAACATTTCCATTTAACCTTTATTCCAGATTAATTGTTGCTGTGTTTACAAAAAAAAAGAACTTAGTAGCAAATATATTGTTCCTTAAATTTTAGATTGAGTTTTCTTTCTTAGGTCTCGTTAAGTTTAAGATTTAATTTAATAAGCGGGCCTGTATTTTCTTGTTAGGTTGAAATTAAGTACTTTTTGATTTAATACGTGGGCCTAGCCACCCGGCACAACTCCAGCGGAGCTTTTTCAGTTTAGTTGGACCAGAACTGGTGGCGCTCTAACGACCCCACTACCGGGGCCGGGCTTTGCAATAAGATTCTCCGGGGCTAGGTTCCTTTTTAATTAATTGAAAAAAAATCTTTACTTTCATTTTAAATTCAATCAGAAAAACGTGTTGCAATGTAAAAACAGATACCGAGAGAAATAAACCGTAGCGTGGTAGAAGAAAAATCAGAATAAACAATACGTTTTTTAGTAGTGCGCGGATTTATAGTCAGTTATCCAGGGGTTGAAGCGCATGTTACTTTGTATACGATAAGGACTAGAAAGTAAGTTGTAGATTTAAGTATTTTTTAGTATGTGTAACTAGTGCAAGAAAATATAACGAAAGGTAGAGATGTGCTCTAAAGAGAATTGTAATTGAATGTAGGAATGTTTTTGCTGATTTTGGGTTGCATTACAGAATAAGTGTTAGTGGAAATTGAATTTTATTTTCTTGTAGAGTTAATGCCTTAATACCGAATTAAATTTTAAAGAACGAAACCAGATAACAGCGAGTGACATGTTAAGTAATTATGCAACTTAGTTCCGACTATTATTACAGTTTTTAGTTTGGCGAACTTGTAAAGCAACTAGGTATTAACAAAAATGTCCTGTACTTATTTGGGCCAACCACAGGTTCAATGAAATAAATGCTCCCTTTTAAATGTTTGCTCCCTTAAAAACTCAAAATAGTAAGTTGAAAGGAAAGTGGTTTGACCTACGTTATAATTAATTTAAATTTTTATAAATAAATTGGGGTACAGAAAAGTGGTATGCCAGTACCGACTACTAGCAGGAGAAAGAGGGTGGTTGCCCATGGTGTTTAGGTAACACTGTTACTGCGAACCTGGTGTTAGAAAATAAACTGGAGTTGAAGAAAATGTCGATAACATAATAAGGACAGGGTGAAATCGGGGTTCATGACAAGCCCTGCACCTCCACTATATGTCACGCCTAATTTCGCGATGTTTTTATTACTTATAAGGGCGTTACTCCTTGACTGCTGATTATTTGGGGACAACTGTAGGATTCTCGTCAGCTTAATTTTAAAAAATGTGAACCTCACTCCAAAGGGAAATACCGTGGCTTCTAAAATGAAGTATAGACCGGGCTCCCAGTGGAGTTCCGTATGCAAAATATGCAGACCGCATTCTGACTTCTGATATGTGCTGTACTGATCTTATACTTCGATATGAATGATGTTGCAAGTGAGTGTTGTGGTACGTTCTCTCTCCCCCTTCCCCTTCTCCATTGCTGTTAACATTGTTAGCATACTTCGAAAAAGTATTGATCATAATCATGGGACTATTAAAAACGAATGTTTAAGGCTGTATGTATACTTTTTTCGGTTATAAATATAACACACCACAAGTCAGTAGGTACAATACGTTTAATTTTAATTAAAAAATCATAGAAAAAAAATTATAGTTAATTTTAAAAACAGTGTTTTACTTTCTTACAAATTTTGAGCCAATGGAAATATTTCAATTTTAATTTATACTAGTATAAAGTGAAATTAGCGTTCACGGCACCAAGGGGTCATCTGGTCATCATTTAAAAATATTTAAAAAAAAAAAAAATTTTTTTTTTCAATCCGAAAATGACAATTTTTTCCAATCAGGAAAAAAATTCACCCGAAGTGGCTTAATAAAAGCGGGACAAAATAGGCTTATCTGGACAATTTTCAAGCTGACGCGCATCTTGTGAGTGCGTGCGTGTGTTGTGAGTGTGTTAAATGTGTGAGTATGTGTGCGTGTGAAGGCGCGTGCCGTGGCGTTTGCGCGAGAGCGCGCATGGGGTTTTAAAGGAGATGAAAATGGGATAAAAGAGTTGTTTAATGAGAAATAAGGGCACATCAGCCCTTGAAAATATTTAATTTTTATATATATTCATATTAAATATAACAGTGCCACTTAATACTTAAAATATATTATATGTGGACATGCATTTTACTGAAACAGTAGTATAAAAGCTTTACTATGTACGGTTAAATCAGTCTATAAATATGGCTAGAAATACCATGACTTGAAACTTTCAAAGATAATTATGAAATAAAAAAATTTAAAATGAAATTACCCTAGTTGCCATCTGGGTCAATGGGGGCTTCTTCATTATGAGGCAATTCTGCATTAGAACACTATCCACTGCAGTGATGACATCATTCCCGGCATACCATTCCCGCGGACCGGCCGCAGTATCCACACGCATCTCCACATCCGGATTTGCACGCACCCCTAATTAGGTTCAGTAGACTCGGCGGGGCAGCGAGCAGGTCGGAGCAGTGTGGCACAAATCGCGCTGCGTAGTCCAGTTTTCTCCAGTCATACTTCGTTGCGTTGTCAACCAAGTCATCAGAGCAACAGCGAAGAACGACGGGGAAACGGTCAGAATAAAACAAACTGGACCCGCTTCCTGAAGCCTGCACTCGAATAGAGAGGGATAAGGGTGCTACAGGACCCCGGGGATGCAGATACCTTGACCAGTATAATAGCCCGATCTTTGCTATAGCTGCAACAGACACGGATATTGTTGCCATGCTTGTCCAGCGCAGAAAACCTACCCAGAAGTTGTGATTTTTCGATAAAGGGACCTGTGGAAGAGGCACAGAACATCGAATTGATACAGGAGCACCTTGACAATGTGAAGTCAGCCATTCTCTTTGCTCATGCCTTTTCCGGCTGTGATACAATGCCAGCAGTTTTTGGAAAAGGAAAGGCATCAACATTGAAAATTCTCCAGGGCAACGAAGTTGGAGTTTTTAATACGCCCGGAGCAGATTTGGAGAGGATCGTCTCCTGCGGTAAGAAATAGCTTCTTGCTTTATACAGAGGAGCGAAATATGCCACCCTAGATGACCTTCGCTACACCCTCTACAACAAGTGTAGCCGCCACGCAAAAGCTAGATGCTGACTTGCAGCTGAAAACTTTACCCCCTGCAGCTGCTCGACAACATTCATTGCGCGTGCACCTGCAGGTAATTTGACGAAAAATAAAAGGGTAAAGCATTCTGCATTAGTAAAATATTAATTAGGTTGGTAGTTTTTAAGTTCAAGAATGGCTTGGGACAGGAACAAAGCTGGACGCAACGAAGTACGGCTGGGGAAAACTGGACAACCCAGCGCGGCTTGTGCGCTTGCCCTGTCGAGTCTCTTGAGCTTAATTAGGTGTGCGTGGAAGTCCAGATGTAGAAATTTATGTGGATGCCGGTACGAGGGAATTGAACACAGTAGTGGAGAGTGTTCATGCAGAATTGCTTCATAATGATGAAGACCCCGACGACCCAGATGGCGTTTAGAGTAATTTAATTTTTTTTTATTTCATAATTATTTGTGAAATTGTCAAGTCATGGTATTTCTAGCCATACTGATTTAACTGTACATACATGCTTTTATACTACTGTTTCAGGAAAATGTATGTCCACATATCTTTTAAATATTAAGTGGTACTGCTATATTTAATATGAATATTTATACTGATTAAATATTTTCAAGGGCTGATGTGCCCTTATTTCTCTTTAAACAACTCAATTATCCCATTTTCATTTCCTTTAAAACCGCACGCGCACCTTCGCGCAAAGGCCAGTGCACGTGCCTTCACACGCACACGGACACAAGATGCGCGTCAGCGTGAAAACTGATCAGATAAGCCCATTTTGCACAGTTTTTTAGCCATTTCCGGAGAATTTTTCATTTCCGGGTTGAAAAATTACTTTTTCTTAAAAAAAAAATACGTTTGAACCCTTGGAGCCGTGAACGCCAATTTCACTTTCTAGTAGTTTACATTAAAATTGTAATATCTCCATTGGCTCTTGTAAATTTTCCAATGCTGGTTTTTGGGGACTTTGTTTCCGATGATAAGGTACTGTCTTAAGAACCCAAATCAGTCGTCAGATGTTATGAATAATTTTTTCTGCGATACCACATTCCTCGGCAACCTAACTTTTCTAGTTTATGCCGGAGGTAAAATAGTGGGGGGGCGAAACGGCAATGCGCGCGCGCGGTAACATGCTTTTTTATACAGACAAAGGTCTCAGATACACAAATCACAAAACAGATTGCGGTCTGCAGATTTTGCAAACGAGGAACCCATTGGAGCCTGCACTAGTAGATATTTCTTCTGAGCTTCATTTGATATACCAAATGGTCTTACTATAAGGGTAACCGGTAGATGGTTCTGCTCATCTAAGCGATAACTACTTTTACTGCCAAAGCTTCCAGGTCCTATTTGATAGCTTAGCTTGAAGGTCATAAGAGACTGTTTTATTATTTAATAATTAATTCTTATGAGATCGATATTATAGAGTTATATTTGATGTGTTTAACTTAAAGAGCGTAATAGACTATTATTGTGTGTATTTTGGAGTGTAGGAGTGAAGACCCGGTTTGCCGACGGACCAGATACGCGTATCCTGTATGTATATTAGCGGGCTCGGTTTGCTGGCGGACCAGACCCGTGCACCTTGTGTCTGTTAGAAATTGATCAGACCTGGTTAACTAAACGCCTCAATTTATACTCGTGATTCGCTGACGTTGACTTTCTTTCAGGTACAAAGTATTCTCAAGTCGTCCTCCTAATTTTTATATCGCGCAAATTAATAATTGAATCGAGAATCGATATAGATTTTTAAGAATATTTTAGATTTACTGAATTTCCGTTGACAATATGTTTAATATCACATGCTGACATTTGTAAAAAACTATCCCAGTGAGGAAAAATCGTCAGAATTTTTGACAGTCTCAACATTTTTTTTGCAATTATTACTTCATATAACGCGGAGCTATTTTTACTCTAATGGAAAGGCAGTGGACAGATGATCAGAATCGAATAAAAATATTTTAATTACGAAAATAAATCACAAATTAAAATATAAGACATTTTTAAGCTGAAAAATAAACCAAGTAAAAAATATTATTTGAGTCCTAGTAGTATATAGTAAAAGTAGATTAAATATAATCTACTTTTACTATACACTACTAGGACTCAAATAATATTTTTTAAGTTAATAAACTAAACTGAACCAAATCAACAACAAATTACAGACTTCCGCTTCTCGGTCGAGTCAATACGTGTCGGGTCGCGGCTCTTTTGTCGCCATATTGGGTAACACGTGGCAATCGTGCAGGGACCGTATGATCCACCCGAAAAAGAATCGGCCATCCTAGCCAACGTCGACATTGCCGATTCATAGCTTCTTTCTTTTTTGTTTTTGTTTAGCCAGTGAAAATACCCATTCACGCTGGTACCCAGACCGGGGGGAGCCGGATGTTCCCGTGGGACCATTTTTATCTGTCCCGTTAAGAAGATTTAAGAGAATTGCAAAAGTCAGAGTCCCCAGGAGTACATACTCGATATATTATCCTTACCCTAATGTGAACCAAAAATTCGTCCATGTTAACGCTACCACTTCCGTCGGTATCGAATTTCGCAAACATATCGTTAATTTCTTCATCTGTGATCTCTAGGCCTATTTCTCTAAGGCCCAAAGTGAATTCTTCTAGGTTCAGGTTTTTGTTTCCATCCTCGTCCATTCTACGAAACAATCTACCTGCAAAGTAAATTAATTCATTATAGAGCGCCCATAATATCCACTTTTTTCAAATTCGTGAAGGTGGTACTTTGAGCATAGAAGGCGAAGACATCAGAGGGTATTCATTTGAAAATTTCCCACCGTCATTTTTTTTGGGATATAAGGCTTCTTAGAACGATTGCCAAGACAAGTCGACTTCCGTAAAATGCTTCATCTCGAAACTGTAGCGACCCCCGGGTGCATACGCGTAAATTGCAGACGCGATAGGACCTCGCCATAGGGCGATCATAATATAAACGTAGTTGTTTTTCGTGCGTTGGGTTAGTTTTGCATGAACCTCTTGTAACACTATTGAATAAATAATCGCGCATTTAGATCGAGTTCGTTAGGGTCCTTGCTCTAAACCTTGTAGGTGGGCGGTTCACGAAAAGATGCCAAAGATTGGAATGCAAACACATGTCCATTTGACCAAACAATTCTAATAACCCTATTTAGGCAAGTGTGGTAGCAATAAAAGCCGGAATCGAAATATAAAAACCATGTCAACTATAATAATCCAATTTTAATTACTCTAAATATCAAAGAGCGGCATAATAAAATCGAGATTGGAATTTATAAACATGTAATTGCCCCATTAAAATTGGCGGCGACTAAAGTGTTCTTAGTAAACACATTTGAATAGTTGAACACCTGCAAATTCCATATTTTTCGAGGCGAAAAACAATCCTCGAAAGAGGGTATAAAAGAAAAATATCTCGGTAAAAAGAGTTACTTAGAAAATAACCTTCACGCGGTTAGTCTGGAAACATTCTGCATAAAAGATTCGGCTGTCGAGTTGGTTACTGACTTAGTTCGTTGGTATGTCTATACAGGGTAGAAAAAGGTTTAATTTAAAAATGCGCCCCTTAAATTGTTTGCTCCCTTAAAAATTCGAAATCTCAAATAGCAAGTGAAAGCGGAAAGTGGTTTGGCCTACGATATTTTTTTATTAAATTTTTATAACTAAATTGGAGTACAAAAAAGTGGTATGCAGATTACTGATTACTAATTGGAGGAAAAGGGGTTAGAGAATCATGTCCATGGCATTTAGATAAATTATTTTCATTGAAATAGGGCGCCAACACACTGGTACTGCGAACCTGGTACCTACTAGAAAATGAACCGGAGTTGAAGAAAAGGGCGAAAACATAGTAAGAACATAAAAGGGTGAAATCGGGGTTCATTACAAAACTAGCCCAAAATGGGGTCATGTAAGTGCCTCGTTTAACGTCTTATTATTTCCAGTTTTTATAAAGGTAAGTTCTGGTTTATACAAAAAAATAAATTAAATGATTAAATAGGAACACGCCTGTTGAATTGGGATAAACACAACAAACAAAAGAAAAAACGCAAAAATGTGTTCTTGTATAGGGCACTTAAAGATATTAGATATTTAATAACATATATTGGTGTAAAGATAAAGAAGCTATACCTACCCTACATGCATAACAGTACACATATACAGGGTGGGCCAATGGAAACTTTCCAGCCCGATTTCGCGGATTTAAAATCAAAATCTAGGACCCCTCGATTTTTGATTTAAGGGGCAACTATTTCTCAGTCTTTTTCATCCCCGTAGCTGTCACCACTTAGCTGGAGGAGAAACAACCCCCGAAATTTGAATAGAGGAGAGGAATTATGCCATACCTCTATTTAAAGGTCTCATCGAGTTTTTTATGACTAAGGATATTCCAAGGAATATGACCCTATAATTTCACGTCATTATTTGCAACCATAACGAAATGACAACTTGTCAAAAATTGTTAGACATTTGAAGGTCTGGATACAAATTAGATT
The DNA here is from genome assembly GCA_016904865.1 of Pissodes strobi. Taxonomy (NCBI): domain Eukaryota; kingdom Metazoa; phylum Arthropoda; class Insecta; order Coleoptera; family Curculionidae; genus Pissodes; species Pissodes strobi. The sequence goes on along the minus strand of JAEQML010065015.1, from coordinate 9,938 downwards.
TCGTTTTTTTGTTGTGAAAAAAATGGAAAATGCTATTTTTCAGTTTTTTTCATCCCCGTAATTTTAACCCCCTAACTGGCAGGAGAACAACCCCCGAATATTGAATAGGGGAGAGGGGTTGTGCCATAGGTACCTCTTTTTAAAGGTGTCATCGAGTCCTTTATGACCCTATAATTTAACGTAATTATTTTCATTCTATCTACAGGGTGAGTGATTCAACAGAAAATTTTCACCCTGGATTTCTTAGTCGTAACCTTTAAAAGCACATGTTAAGACTTTCAAAATCTCAAATAATATTTTACATTTTTTAAGTTCTGAACCAGCTCCTTAATATGCATGTTGACTTGGCAACATTGCCAAGGAACGCGCCATAAATCACAAAAAGAGACGAGTAGTAGTACAAGTCGAGGGTGCAATAAGCAAGGTCGCGATCCGGGCGGTCGCCATTTTTCTTGTCCTGACATTGCTCCTCCCGTGAATAACCGTTTAAACCCACATTAAATTATTGCCAGTAATATCGTGAATAAATAGTGAAACGTCCACTTCAAGATTCTGCCGTCTTTTCTTTATATACACTATACAGTCCACTACCCTTTTTACGCAGCTTCTGAGAATTCAGCAAGTGACATCAGCTGAAACGGAAAAGCGGTGTTGCCAGTTCCTAAGGGCGCAACAGCACACAAGAAACGAAAATTAAATAAACTCAGCGGCAGGAATTTTCGTTGGCATAGTATCCTCCTATTGACTTATCTACAAATTAGCAGGGCAAAATACTTACGGGCATGGAAAAAAGCTAAAAACTACTTCCCCTTCACATCAGAAATCGACGTGTCCGAAAGTTTTTGACTTTTTCACATAAAACGTAAAACACGAAGTTTAAGTTGTATACAGACGTCCAAATCCCTAATAATTTTTGACAAGCTGTCATTCCGTTGTGGATGAAAATAATGACGTCAAATTATAGGGTCATAAAGAACCCGATGATACCTTTAAAAAGAGATATGGCACGACCCCTTCCCCCTATTCAAAATTCGGGGGTTGTTCTCCTTCCAGCTAGAGGGTTAAAATTACGGGAATGACAAAAACTGAAAAATAGTTCCCTTTTAAATTAGAAATGGACGTGTCCGAAAATCCAGACCTTCAAATGCTTAACAACTTTTGACAAGCTGTCATTTCGTTGTGGATGAAAATAATGAGGTCAAATTAAAGGGATATAAAGAACTCGATGACACCTTTAAAAAGAGGTATCGCACGACCCCTCTCCCCTATTCAAATTTCGGAGGTTGTTCTTCCCCCAGCTAGGAGGTGAAAGTTATGGGGACAAATAAAGCTGAAAAATAGTTACCCCTTAAATCAAAAATCGAGGGTTCGAGCGTTTTTCCATATTTTGCTTTTAAATGCGAAAACTAGAGATGGAAAAGTTTCCATTGGCCCACCCTGTATATGTACATTATATTTTCATACAATACGTCTTTATCTACTGACTGCGATTATTTGTCAAAGTGATTTGTTACGTTTTTTTTACTTACCTAATCCTAATATGCCGGTAGCACCCCTAGACAGGCAGAGCAATCGAAGTCTCTCCACTGGATCGGCAGTGTTGCCGGTTGCTTGCAATTCTCTCAGACTTTTGGCGGCCATTTCTGATTCTTGACGTGACGTGGCGCTTTGTGGTCTATGCATACTGCAAGGTAATTTTGCATATTAGTCAATTTCGGAGGAAATATTGTATACACTTTCATAATTTAGTAATAGTGTATATGTTCCCTTAAGAAATGAAACTTATAGCGCTTCATTCCTGAAGACAAGAAAAATATTTGTTTCTACAAAATACTAAGTTACCTTCATAATAATTATTTATTTATAGCTTCTTGATACAATGTCGAACGCGCTCAAAATACAGTCTTTCGGGGCAAAAGGTAATACGTTTAATTATTGAGTCTTGAGAACTTACAGGAAGTAGAACGTGTAATTTGCACATTATTTATTGGCATGCAAACCATTCTGAATGACAAAGATAAGAACAATTCGACAGTACTTCCAGACATCGAAAATGATTTTAAAGTTACTGTCAATAAATTAAATTAGTACGACCCATGGATTTTAATGTTTGGCGAAAATAAACGCTTGAAGGCTAATAATCAGCTGTTAACTGCCATTCCATTTCATAACAAGGCCTCTCATACGAAAAATCTGAGAACTTTTATCAAAATCTTCAAATTTGCTGCTGTGTCGCCTTTCCAGCGTTCGACAAAAATCGAATCGATACCTTTTTTCAGCCTAATTGAAAAATTACGAGTTTTTCTCAAAAAACAATGAAACTTTCAACGTACATAGAATATATTACGCAGATTTCGAAAATCTATGTGAGAAATTTGAACATTTTTAAATTTTCCATAACCTTTAAATATACCGAATGCTCTGCTGCAGGATTTTATTAAAATATAATTCCTGTATAAAGCCTTGTTGAAAAACTGCTAAGGTTCCGCAGAAAACCATGAAACTTTTCACATGTATAGAAAATTTTACGTAGATTTCGAAAATCTATGTGAGACACCTGAAAAATTTCGAATTTTATTCGTAATCTTTAAATATGCTGCTCTGTGCAGCAAATTTTAAATTTTCCATATACGAACTGATCTGCTGCAGGAGTTTATTAAAATATATTTTCTGCATTTAGCCTTGTTGAAACTTTTCACACAGATAGAAAATTTTACGTAGATTTCGAAAATATATGTGAAATACATGAAAAATGTCGATGTCTTTCATTATCTTCACATATGCTGTTCTGTGCACTTTTCAGAATTTGTCAAATATCGAAACCCCTTACAGCGTAGTTAAAAAACTCCTAACTTTCCTCAAAAAACGATGACATTTTCAACGTGCATAGAAAATTTTGCGTAGATTTTGAAAATTCACGCGAGAAAATTGAGAATTTTTTTCAAAATCTTCAAATTTGCTGCTCTGTCCACATTCCAGCGTTTGACAAAAATCTAAACCTTTTTTCAGCCTAATTGAAAAATTACGAATTTTCCTAATTAAAGCAATGAAATTTTCAACGTACATAGAAAATATTACGCAGATTTCGAAAATCTATGCGAGAAGTTTGAAAAAATTTTAATTTCTATAATCTTCAAATATACCGACTGCTCTGCTGCAGGATTTTATTAAAATATAATCCCTGCATTCAGCCTTGTTGAAAAACTGGTAATATTCCGCAGAAAGCTATGAAACTTTTCACATGGACTAAAAAATTTTACGTTGATTTCGAAACTCTGTAGGAGGCACTTGAAAAATTTTGAAAATCTGTGCCGTAAAAATTTGAATAAAATCACTTTCATGGCTTAATTATTAACTAAAAAAATTTTTGGAAGGATCACAGTGGGGTCTAGCAAAATAAACAAATTCTAAAAAATTCGAGGCCCTCAACAATAAAGGACTTAAGTAATCAAGAAAACATATTAAAGGCTCAAAAACTGACTAAATTAGCACGGATATTCTTATCGGGTCTGGATCAAAAAACCGAGGGAAAAGATGTTGTGGATTTTTTACAGAAAAAGCATCTCTCCGAGAGCTGCACATGTTCAAAAATGGACACAAAGCAAAAACATTACAGTTCATTTAAGCTAAGGGTTCCTGCAGACAAAAATAATGAAATTATGATACCTCACTTGTGGCCTGAAGGTGTGTGGCTTAACCATTTTCTCAACCTTCAAAGACGTGCACTTTTCCAACGAAAAGAAACGGGGTCATCTTCAAAAAATGCACCATAGTTCACCAAAATCTGCAATCTATCGGCACCGCACATAATGCATTAAGTACTCTTGTGGAGGAACATGCAGATAGTGTCGCAGTGTATGTGACTGAGCACTGGAAATCGGAGGAGCCACTACAAAACTATTAGTTACCTGACATTCAGCTGGGATCTGCATACTGTAGAAAGGAGGGTGCACATGGAGGTAGAGCAATATACATCGGTGCTCCATGGAAAGAAAGAGGTGATATAACAAGTTACTCAGACATAAATGTTTTCTGAAATTTAAATTGAATAGCTTTAAGGCAATAATACTATGCTGTTATCGTGCATCTACAGTACCTTTAGAAGAGTTTTTTAAAATAAAATTGAATTAGTCTTAACCAAGGTTTTTAACGATAATATTGAAAATTGTCCAGTATTTTTGTGTGGTGATTTTAACATTAACAGTTTAGAAAACCACAAAAATTCTGCCGTTTTTATCTCACTTTTAGGGTTCTTTAATATTGTTACGTTTTTCCCGTGGGTTCTTAACAGAATTACAACTTTGCTATTTTCAACTAAATACTCTCTTTATTCACTAACACTGTATACAATTTAACTCTCTATACTACTCTTATAACTTTACCACTAATATCTATTCAACACTCAATGATTAACTGAACTAACTCTAACATTCGCCTTATGTCTGCTTATATATAATCTCAAATCTATCACGAATATTCAGGGAGTATTCCGAGGCCACTCTATATGATCTCGACGAGGCCATCGAGATAATTCCAGCGATCCTGAAACTTCGCGATCGGCCGGGCGATGAGTCATACAGACAAAGAACCCAGCGGCACGGCGGCTAGTTCTATAGGGTAGCACAAAAACGTTCGGACGATTGCCTCCCTCTTAAACCTGATCGTCCCGATCAGATACTTCATGTCCGTGATATGCTTTCAGCCTGTGGAGGTGGACTACTTTCAGTTTGCTTCTGGGGCTACGCTGAATTCTATAGACTACGTCATTAATTCTTTTGATGACTGTATAGGGCCCTTCCCATACTGGCGTAAGCTTGGGAGATCTTCCTTTCTTCCTTTGCGGATTATATAACCAGACTTTATCGTTCATCTGAAATCCCATAGAATTAGCTTTGAGATCATATCGTGTCTTCATTCGGTCGCTGGCTTTCTCCGTGTTTTCTCTGACTAAATCATGGACGTATAGTAACTTTTCCTTAAGCGAGTCTGCGTAGTCTTGAATTTCCATATCTTGGTTGTCTGGCGTTCCGAATAATAGGTCACAGGGTAAACGGAGTTCTCTTCCAAATAAAACCATGGCTGGTGTTAGTCCTGTCGTGTCATGAACTGCTGATCTATAGGTCGTTAAAAATAGTGGTATGTGTAGGTCCCAATCCTTCTGATGTTCATCTACGACCTTTGACAAATGTTCTTCAATGGTCTTGTTAAACCTCTCAACCATGCCGTCTGATTGTGGATGTAAGGCGGTAGTCCGTGTTTTATGGATGTTGAGTAAATCACAGACTTTCTGAAAAACCTTGGATTCGAAGTTGCGTCCTTCATCTGAGTGCAACTCTAACGGAACACCAAATCTGCTGAATAAGTTATTCACAAGGACCTCTGCTATGGTAACAGCTTCTTGATTGGGGATCGCAAATACTTCAGGCCATTTACTGAAGTAATCAATTGCCACTAAAATGTACTTGTTACCATTATTTGTATCTGGAAAAGGGCCAGCTACGTCAATGGCGATACGTTCAAACGGTAGGCCCACATTATACTGTTTCATTTTGCCCCTAGATCTTGTTTTGGGTCCTTGACTTGCGGCACAGGTTGAGCACTGCCGACACCACGATTTCACATCCTGGCAGTAGTTGACCCAGTAAAATCTGTCGCGAATCTTGTCACTCGTTTTGTTCACTCCGAGATGAGCACCAGACTTTCCATTATGAACTTCTTCCAGAACTTCCGATATCTTCCTGCTTGGTACCACTAACTGTGTCTTCACTACTTTGCCATCGGCGCTTTCCCAGGCTCGTTTAAGAAGTACATTTTCCACCACCAGGGAGTCCCACTGAGCCCACAGAGTTTTAAAAGCAAGTCCTTTATTTGATATCTCGCTCCAGCTTGGTCTTGGTTGCTGTTCTTCTTTAGCTCTTAGCAATAGTGCTATTTCACTATCTTCAAGCTGATCCTTTTTAAGTTGCTCGGTGGTCCACTGCTGATCAACCTCAAATTTCGTTAGCCTAATCGGAGTAATTCCTTCTCGTTGATCTACTCTTTGGCAATGCTTACAATTATCCCCGCATGGTCTTCTGGATAAAGCATCTGCATTATTATGCAATCTTCCTGCTCTGTGCTTTACCTTAAAGTTATATTGTTGTAACTTTTCAAGCCACCTGGCTATCTGTCCTTCAGGTTGTTTCATATCCAAAAGCCATTTAAGTGCTGCATGATCAATCCTTATCAGAAATTCTTGCCCATATAGATATTGATGGAAATGCTCAACAGACCGTACTATTGCCAAAAGCTCTTTTCGGGTTACACAGTAGTTACGTTCAGGTTTCGAAAGTGTTCGACTGTAGTATTCGATAACCCGTTCTTCTCCTGCTTGTACTTGAGATAAAACTGCTCCGATGCCGGTGTTGCTGGCGTCTGTGTCCAATACAAATTTACCCTTTTGTTCCGGATATCCCAATATTGGACTAGAACATAGAGCCGCTTTTAATTTCCTGAACGCAGAATCACAGTTATGATCCCAGTTATAATTTGCTCGTTCTTTAGTGAGCTTATGTAAAGGTGCAGCTATATTTACAAATCCTTCGACAAATCTTCTATAATAAGTACAAAAACCAAGGAAGCTCCGCAGTTCGTGTTTGTCGCGAGGACGAGGCCAGTCTTTGATTGCTGTTATCTTTCGTTGATCAGTTTGGATTCCCTCTGATGACACGACGTGTCCGAGAAATTCAACTTTTTGTTGGAAGAGAAAACATTTCTTTGGATTCAGTAAGAGCTGAGCATTCTTAATCCTAGTAAAAACTTCGTGCAGGTTTTGTAGGTGCTCTTCGAAAGTTTTTCCTATTACCATTATATCATCAAGATAGACCAGACATGTCTTCCAAGTGAGGCCTCGTAGAACAACTTCCATAAGACGCTCAAAAGTAGCGGGGGCATTGCATAGTCCGAAGGGCATAACTTTAAACTGACATAAACCCCTTCCGGTAGAGAAGGCAGTCTTTTCCTTATCCTGTTCGTCAATGCCTACTTGCCAGTAACCGCTCTTTAGATCGAGTGTTGAGAACCAATGAGAACCTGCTAGTGTCGTCAACGTGTCGTCAATTCTGGGAAGTGGATAGCTGTCCTTCTTGGTGACGTCATTGAGCCTTCTATAGTTCACGCAGAATCTGGTAGTCCCATCCTTCTTGGTGACAACAGGAGATGACCATGGACTTGATGACTTTTCAATAATTCCATCTTCAAGCATTTTATCCACTAATGTGGTAACCTCTTGCTGCTTCGTCACTGGTAATCTTCGAGGATGCTGCCGTTTGGGGTGAGCACTCCCAGTGTCGATTTTATGTTTTATGATATTCGTTCTTCCAGTATTGTCATTTTTCTTTTCAAAGGCTGTACTCTGCTCTTTGATAAATTGTGTAGCTCTCTTCAGTTCTTCGGAAGACAGATGTTGCCACGACTTCTGGAAATGTTCTAGGACTTCCTTAGGTGATGTTGAGGGTGTTACTTCTGACTGCGTTTCGCAACTGGTTACCCACTGCACCGGCTCAGAAGTGGCTATTACATCTCCTTTATTGATTTTGATGGAATTGGATGAAATAGTTGCTATCCTTATCGGTATTTCGCCGTCGGTTTTGACTAGTGCTTTGCCTACGAGGTGTTTGCAAGACAAATCGTGGTGTTGGATAAGTCCGATGCAGCCTCCAAAATCCTTCTCCAATTTCCCAAAAATTATCTGCTCGGTATTTCCGCTTATTCTGACAGTACATGCCGCCACTACTTTAGTCGGTGTGCCATCGTCTGCTTTGTTAAGGATGAACTCTTCGGTGCCAAACTTCAGAAGATTAAGCTTGTTGTCAAAAGAGAATCCATGTTTACCGATGAGATCCATCCCCAAAATAAATTCGTCCTCGATGTCGGCGACTAACACTGTGTGGTGTAGTTTAATTCGTCCCAGTTGAAGTTCGATATCCATTTCCCCAAGTACTTCAGCTGTCTCACCGGTAACTGTACGTAAAACTACATTCTTTGATATGGGTAGAACTTCTACTCTATTCACTCTGTTGGACCTTATCAAAGATACCGCCGTACCAGTGTCAACAGTAATTGTTATGGCTCTTCCGTTGATCTTTCCTGTAATTGTTAGACTGTCGGCGGCTTTTCCTAGGCTTTTTATGGAGACGATCCTGGGGGCTTTATCTTCTTTAGGCAACACCCGCCCCGCAATGTTGACTAATTGAAGTTTTCCTGATTTGACTTGGGGGCCCTAGCGTCTCTGGATGGAGATCTAGACCGTAGTTGTACTCGGCAGTCTCTTTTGAAATACCCAGTCCTGCCACATCTATAGCACTGATTTGATGTATTTCGGTTACGTGGCCTATCTTCCATTGGCTCCCGGAATCTTACCGTGGCCTGAAGAACTTCCGTTAATTTCTTCAAAATTTCACCCATCTCATTTAATTCACAGCTGTTTGTCGGCTTTTCTTCCTGGATGGATACGGCCCTGATTTTTGGCTTGGAGATGTTACAGGCCGCCTCGATTTCTAGGGCTCGACCCAAAGCTTCGCTGCTGTTATCAAATTTGTCTAGGCGTAGCATTTTCTGAATTTCTGGATCTCTAATACCATCCACGAAATATTGGGCAGCAAGTTTCTCTTGAAATTCCTCTGTCGCTCCCGGGTAGGCCAATTGAATGAGACGTCTAATGTCGGCCTCAAATTCTTGCAGTTTTCACCAGGCTTCTGATGTCGGGACTTAACTTGTGCCTGATACAGTTGTCTTCTATGTTGGTCGCCAAATCGTCTCTCCAGGACAGCTACGAGTATGTCATATTTCCCTTGTTGGCTGATGGGAATGGTCTGTAGAAGTTCTAGGGCAGACCCACGAAGCGCTACCACTAGTGATGTAGCCATTTCTTCATTATTCCAACCGTTGGAAACAGCAGAGGCTTCAAATTGTCTTTTGTACATTGTCCAAGATGTTTGACCGTCATACGTTGGAGGTTTTATATTTTGTTCTGTGGCGAATACCCTGCTCTCGGTGGGTCCTTTATTTTTTAGTCTGGTAACTTCTGCCTGAAGATTCTTCATTTCCTTTTGTATGTTGTCTACTTCTTTTTCAAATTTCTCATTTTGCCCGTCCAAAATTTTCTGAAGCCGGTCCTGTTCTATTTGTCTTTTATCTTCTTGGTCTTGTAAAATTTTCTGGAGCCGGTCCTGTTCTGCTTGCCTTCTGTCTTCTTGATCTTGTAAAATTTTCTGAAGCCGGTCCTGTTCTGCTTGCCTTCTACGTTCATCCTGTTCCCGTTCCGCTTGTCTTTTAACTTCTTGGTCTTGTAAAATTTTCAGGAGCCGGTCCTGCTCTGGTTGTCTTTTGTCTTCTTGGTCTTGCAAAATTTTCTGAAGCCGGTCGTCCTGTTCTTTTTGTCTTTTTTCTTCCTGGTCTTTTAAAATTTTCTGAAGACGGTCCTGTTCTGGTTGCCTTTTATCTTCCTGGTCTTGTAAAATTTTCTGAAGCCGGTCCGGTTCTGCTTGCCTTTTATCTTCCTGGTCTTGTAAAATTTTCTGAAGACGGTCCTGTTCTGCTTGCCTTTTCCGTTCATCTTCTTCCCGATCCGCTTGCTTTTTATCTTCTTGATCTTGAAAAATTTTCTGCAGCCGATCCTGTTCTAATTATCTCTCAGCATTTAGATTTTCCATGAAATCGGCCAACATTTTATTTATTTGTTCCATTTCTGCCGTTTGTTGCCTTGTATTGACCATAGAATGCTATCAAATTTTACCAGAATCCACCAATCAAATGGTCTCGTTGACGTACTTGTATTTCTTCTTTCCTCGAAAAATACTTCGCAGGTCCAGTCCCTTCACAATCCGACTTCTGACACCAAATGTTACGTTTTTCCCGTGGGTTCTTAACAGAATTACAACTTTGCTATTTTCAACTAA
>JAEQML010065014.1:0-21451 GCA_016904865.1 Pissodes strobi | reverse complement strand
TCCTTCCTCTCGAAGCGATACATAGATATACTGATTCCCTTTTAGCGTTGACCGATATTCATCGGACAACGCCTTTAGGCTTTTTAGGTAGACAATGCTTTATTCCTAATCTTCACCTTAAAGGAATAATATGCTCGTCAATTGACTGGTATTTTTTACTAAAACGTTGCTCTGAAGTTGATCAAGAAATTGTCGGATTTTTTTGCCTGGTTTGTATCATTTTTAACTAGTTCATCATGATTTATAAAATGTATCGTAAAATATATTCGAATCTCTTTACAGTCATAGGGTTTGCAATCAAATTCATACGAATACCATCATTACTGGACCAGTAAAATCCATTTCGAGGATTACCATTTGCATATCCAAAAATGTAAAAAGTTTGTGTTTTTAAGTATCAAATTTTTTTTGCTATTTTGAGTTTCATATAAATTTGTTTGAAAGTCTATCTCGTTTATAATGTCCTCACTAAAAAGAGCCAAGAATTAATCCGCGGGATTTTCCTGTATGTGGACATCTTCAATGCCAAGAAATCTAGGCAAAGTTACTGGCCCAAACCTATTAACTTCGTTCTATACTTCCCATTTTTTTGTTCCTTAAACCTACTTAAAGTCCACTAAAAGGGATTTCATGCATTTTTTTATATTTTCAACACAAGTGAGATTTTTTGGGATGTTTGAATTAACCATCTATTATAGTGGACTTAGTGCATGAGAAGGTTAATACTTAGTGCGAGAAAAAAGACAATTACATTCTAATAATGGCCTATATGAAACAATTACTGTGGAGAAATGCTTTCATATTTTCACGTCTAAAAGCTAAAATTATCTAAATTTGGACAAATGCGATTTTGCGCCGGCAAATTTGCTAAAATTAATTTTCCTAATAAAACCTTATATGAAACAATAACGGCATATGCTATTTTATGATGCAGTTATTTTCCAGCGTGAATTTACAATTCATTATTCTAGGCTGTTTAGTCTTGAAAATACGGGAAATTTTGCTTTACTCAAACTTTTAGTTCTCTGTAATAGTCTGCGCCTCCGTAATCTCATAACTCACGAGCCGCCACTGACACTGTGGGTCAATTAATTGACTACACTATTAATATCCACCTTTTATGTATTTCAATTTCCTGTCAGCTTTGCCCTTTAATGCTATTCAAACCGCTTAACTTTTACCAACAATGCATACGTAAATATCTTAATAACTAGGTAAAGTATATTTGATGCAAATGACTCAACAAGTCGAATACCATATAGTTAATGTGCAATATATAGTAAAATGTAAGGGTATACTACAAGACTAAGTGTGAAAAATCAAAAACCAAAAATGAATGTAAAATATTATATTGATGTTAAATATTAATATTATCTCTAGATCAAAATTTGTTCTCAAGTTTTGAAACTTTTTACTAAATGTGGACTGAATAGACTGAGTGTTTGGTTTAAATTTAGCTAGATCTTTAATTTTATTTATGATATCACAATTAATTTAAGGATGTTTATTGCACCGATAAGGCATCAAGCATTTATTAGATAGTTCCACTATCTAAGTAATTAGATATTTTATGTTTAGAACGTCTGCTTTCTTGTTCCTTATTTTTTGTTATTATCCTATTCTTGTTATATATTATTTTGACTCTACAACATGCGAATAATATAAGAAAAATTGAAACCTAAATAATAATTTTTACATAATATCTATCAGAATTAAACAGTTTAATTTAATAGCAGATATGGGGTTCGCGTTAATTACAAATGATTAATATTTTGAACGCTTTCAACTTTAAAGTGAAAAAATTGAGGGATAATCTCAAGTTTTAAAATATAAGAAACATTACTTTATGTTAATTATTTGCAAAAAAACTAGGATCTCTCAAAATGAGTATTAGAGAGGTAGACAAAATGTAGTTTCATTGTTATAAAATATTATCCAATTGGCTACAATTATAACATATTTTTAAATTAATTGTTTCATAGCCAAGAACAATAAAATTAGAATAAAATATTTTATTTGAGCAAGCGTTTATTCTACCAAAAAAAAACCATTTAAGTACGTTGATATACATATTGCTTCAAACAAAGTTGTTAAAGGTGTTAAAAAATACATAGGGAATAGGTAAAATTTATGCAGACAAGTGCGTGCATTAGTTTGCAGGTATAATGAACGGTCCTATAACGTAACCACCATATTGCTAAGACATGTTATTTGCAAGGATATAAAAAAACGTTCAGAGCCTTACTTCTATTAAATGTGTTTACGACCACTTATGAAATCTAGTAGAAAAACATAGTTAACTTCGTTAGAAACTGCCCTACGCTTGTTGAAATATGTTCCAACACACACGTGCTGTAAAGTGTTTTCCACACGACTTTATTTGAACAGATGGCAGATGAAGCCAATTTGATAGCATATTTGATCTGTCACTTTAACGTGACAGATGAGGATGACATGATTAATCCTTTTCAACATTAATGTTAATGTTCATCGTCAGTCGGCGACAGGATAATAAACTAGTACGCTTGTATAATTGCGGAATACACACTCTACCACTTTCATAAAATATATTTGAAATATATTATTCTTAAAAGTTCTTTTTAAAAAAAGTGTTTCAATGTTTTTTTCTCGATTATATGTAATATCCATGTAATTATATTTTTATACTTATTTCCCTAAAGCCCGGTTTAGACGCAGCGACTATAGTCTGTTTCAGAAATGTATAGAGTAATAAAATCTCATTAAGTAAGAAAAAGGACTACGGGATGGCCCACCAATAATTTATGCCACTTCCATAGTTTGACATTGGTTTCATTGCAAATTATTTCTATTCATCAAGTGCAGGTATTACCACCCGATTCTGGGTCAATTTATGCATTTTGCTTATTGTTATTCATTCATGAACACTGAAAGTGGTACGCCAAAGGCTAGATTGGATACTTGTAAAAAGAATCTAAATTTAATTAAATTTTATTTTAACAAAATAAAAATTAGGACGTTTGGGCAAAATGCACTGAAACGGAGTTTTATCCACAATACCGAAACAGAATTATTGCACTCGACGCGCGTTTCGCTTACCATGTTAGCATAATCAGGAGATGACTAAACAGTTTTTATCATCTCCTGACATGGTTAGCGAGACGCGCGTCGAGTGCAATAATTCTGTTTCGGTATTGTGGATAAAACTCCGGATTAGAGAAAATACAAATTTTATATAATATGTACATAATATACATAGATAAAATAACTATTATTATATATTATCATCCAACAATTAGATTTTATATTCTTCATCATCTGAGAAACTGTCATAACCTCTTGGCATTATAATTATTAAGGGATCGACGGTCTGATCGATCAGTTTGTCAAAATCCCACATTTCCTCCTCCTGGTTAATCATATGCTGGAACTGCTGTTCGCCAGTTTTCTGATGTCACTTCCTTAATGGTTTCATCAAACAGTAGCCTAACATCCTTCATTTTAAAAGTCGTGTTATATCTTTTTATCTTTCATTTGCGCCCATATAAATTTATACGGGATTTTTTAACCTCTGGTTAAATCTAAAGTTAGTGTCATACTATCGCTTATGAAAAACTAATATAGGAAAGTGCAAACCGTTTTGTTCTATCTTTAGCCGTTTAGATTTTATAAGCTGTCAATCTTGGTAAATGGTCGATTTTCAACTGTCAATATTTCAAAAACCGTTAGAGATAGGTATAGGACATTATAAATGAAATATGTCTAGACTTTTTCGAGCAATCCAAATATCTAATAATATACAGGGTGTTCCATTTAAAAATTACCAAGTTAGTATTTTTTACTTACTTTGCGATATTCATTTGTTTTTTCACCTAACATTTTTTGGCGATTTAGGATAAATCCTACAACTTTTGCATTTAAAAATTTCTTCTATCTTTTATAATAAGCCCAGTAGGCGCTGTCTAAATATAAGGAAAGACCCTGTACATTTAAAATAATAACTTTTTCACTCACTGATAGTGGAGATTTATTGCAAGTCTTTTCGTTGGAGTGAAGGTCACCATTTTATTAATATTCTTATAATGCTATTAACACTATGGCGTAACAGCAAATACTAACATGTTTAAAACGCCATTAAGAAGTATTTATAATATCTGTGTTTATTACCTGCCTCAATGGGTATGTAAAAGGACTACAGGGATTTAAAAGGATCATAAAAAAATATAATCTATATAGTAATAAAACCTCATTAGTTATGCAAAAGGCCTCCAGGGGTAAAAAGTTTACCTACGCCCTTGGATGACCACAAAATTCAGCCAAATTGGATGGTATTCCCTATTTTATTACTCTGTACATTTCTGAAACAGATTTTTAGTAGTAATAGTTCAGTGGTCAAATAATTTAGTACTCTACCTGTTTCAGCACAACAATTTTAATTGAATTCACATGCTTACAGCGAAATCCATTGGTGAGAAAACTTCTCGCACCCAAGGCCAAATTTAAAATTCTTTTTCATTGAACCAGTGCGAGTTTTTAAGTGCTAGGGCCACAGCAGACCCAACTTTTTCGCCAATGAATTTCGCTATTAGCCCATTGAACGGTCGAGTTTAGTAAATAAAAGAAAATTCTATTTTTTTTTAGTCGAGTGCCCACCGACCCCCACTACGTTCTAACCCAAACTTAAATATCCACTAAATTAGTTTGGACAGACTCGCTGACGTTTAGTTTGACTAACTATTTTAGATTTTTCCAGAAATATATTAACATCCTGATCGCAAAAAATACTCTTTTGAATGTTCTAGATCTAATTCTTTCAAGAACGAAATAGAAGATCCATGCACATTTCTTCTGCTGATGCAGAATCCAATTCTTGCCACATATAAGTCGTGGCCTTTGCATTTCTTTTAAACATATGCTTTCAATTCTGTTAATAAGAAGTTGCAAGATAGATCACTTCGCAATCTGCCTTTTCCTATTATCCATATTTTAAAAACAACAAATTTTCACTTGACTAACACAACTCCACTACATTTTTAGTAAGCTTGAATATCCAATAAACTAGTGTGGACAGACTCGGTGACGCTGAGTTCGAGTAACCATCATTTTATCTTTGTTCAGCAAAATATTAACATCCTGAACACAAAAAAAATGCTATTTTGAATCTTCTAGATCTAATTTTTAAAAGGCAATTAGAAGCTCCAAGCACATTTCTTCTGCCAATCCAATTCTTTAACCATATAAGTCGTGACCGTTCCGTTTCTTCTAAAAATTGATTCTGATAATAAGAAAATGGAAGATCGATCGTTTCACAATCTGCCTTCGATTCATCTAAATTACGATTGTACTACTCGCTGCGTTTGAGCTAGTCTTTATATATTTTGAGAGATTATACTTTATTCGTAAATAATTAACTTTAAATAATGTTGAAGTTAATTTAAGTTACTTATCACCAAGCCAGGTCTATGGAACTAGCTCAAAAGCTTTCTATTTATTCGAAAGTTTCTGGTATTAGAGCTTCGTTAGTGCTTCATATATTAAATGTCAGCCCCAAATAAATAATTAAAATTATATCTTAAAAACCAAAAAGAGCATTATATACATCAAAATTACTGACACACAAGAAAAATTTGCTTACAATTGGATAAATTTTACAGCAATTTTTACATCTTACCTAGGGCTTCAAAAAAGATTCTTTGGTGCTTGGGTTACTCCAGTTTTTAGTTTTAAAACCCGAGAGTGTGTACGATTGAGCCACATTGTCAGCTGGGTTGCTGCCTTAAATTGTTTCGTTAATGCTTCTTTGGCCTTTGAGATATCCCTGCTTTAAATTTCAAGGTCAGCCTCGAATACGTTTATGATCAATTCATATTTGGTGCCATTCCTAGTGCGTTAGTGCCGAGTTTAGTGCTTTTTATTACGTTAAGTAATTCGTTAATGATTTCAGAGATTATTCAAACTGTTTACTTTGAAGATCAATCTCCAAATTGTTGGTGGGTCTAGTTAAAAAAACGTTTATTGGTCTTGTTCGGATTTCAAGAAATTTGAAACAGGTTAGTAGGAAAATAATGGGGGTTCTGTATCCGATGATGCAGAATGCGCATTCTTTCTCTACTCAGTTTGGGACTTTCAACTTCAAAAATTAAGAAATTAATTATAATAGACTGTCGCTAATTCGTTAATGATTTTCGATATATTCAAATTGTTTACTTTGAAGATCAATCTCCAAACTATTTAGGGTCTACATAAAAATCGTTGTATTGGTCTTTATCGGATTTGGAGAAACTTGAAACATGTTAGTAGGGCGTTCTGTATCATCGGCGTCAGATGATGCAGAATCCCCATTCTTTCCCTACTCAGGTTGCGACCTTCAACTTCAGAAATTAAATAAATCATTCTACTTGAAGCAGTGAAATGTAATGTCCTCGAATTTTGCGGCAAAAAATTAAGTACTTATCAAGAAAAGCAAAATAACACCAACAAGACACTAAAAAATTACTCTAAATTTGGCTCCAGAGCAAACAATTCCGAGGTTTAATTCGAAATTAAAAAAGTTAATATTTTAGAAATAAAGAAAGCACCAACGAAAAATTGAAGAGCAAATCAAGCACTAAACATGAGATTAAATTTAACTTGATCTTAAACAGTAAAGAAACCGACGTAAATATGAAAAAAACAAAAATCTTGAAAACCAAAAAAAATACTAACAAAACTGAAAGCGCCATCAACCCCGAAATGTTCGGAGGAAAAAGTCTAACTTTTGATCTAGTTTAACGGCCGCAGTTTTTTTTACAATCTGAGAGGTATTTCTAATGATCATTTTTTCGCCTTGAGAATGATATTGCGAAAAGTTGTTTTTCCCCCAATTTCCATGAAGCTGGACATCGTTTCAGGACCTTCATTTTTATAGGCTTTACTGGTTGTACGAGTAAATCAAATGTAAAACAAATGTATATTATTGCTTTGGTACCTAACTACAACCAACTGAACAGAATGAAAAGACAACTTATTTCTTTAGCATGTCGCATTTTATGTTGTGTTTACTTGCAAGTCTTAGACGGTGGTATTTCTGATGTCACGCAGGGACAGGGTTAGATAGCGCTTGTTCCTAAGATAACTTAATTATTGGAAATAAAAATAGGTATTTCAAATTACCTAAAATCATGTTTAGGAGACAAGATATTGGAGTCAAAGTAATATATGAATTTAAAATAGTAATATTTGAATAGAAGAAAAGTTTTAAATGCTGCAACTGGACCAAGAGGCTTTGACATTTGCCAATACTAATCGTAAATAGTAGTAGATTGAAAATATTTTCAAAAGTTTGGCATTAGTTAGAATTTTCCAACAAATATTGTAAATTATTTAAAGTTAAAGGTGCTTTATTGTGTAACATCATTTGAAAAATGTCCATTTGCGCATCATTACCTAATTATGGCATGTTAAGTTTTAGGTTCTAATTAAGAACAATTCTTTTTTGATAAACAAGCTATAAAAAGTGCTTCAGATGATCTTTATGGTTTTCGAAATTTGTATTCAGCAGAAATGTGATTACTTTTATCTGTACTATATAAGAAGAATGGACATAAATATATAACTAAATTTTTTGTAATCCGAGATTTCAATATTTTGCTTTTTTATCTGTTTGTGTGATATGTTTTATTCTAGTCATTTATTTATCTTATACCAAATACGTGAAAACATTTCATAGTTTAATTATGTGCTTGCCGTAGCGAGACGTATAATAATGGGTAAATATATTTGTAAATTTAATTAGTATAGTATTTATTAATATCTCGTAACAAATTATCGTCTGATAAATAACTATTGATTTATTTCTTACCCTTTGCCACAACAACGTTATGCCTTACAATAGGATGTGAATATTTAGGAGACCATCGATGTTGGTTTTCAGCTGGCAGTCTTCAGCGATTGCTAATTGCGAAAATTATTTTGCCGGATGAAGAAAACTAATTGCATTATATTTTTTGATCATTACCACATGAGAAACGGATCCTAAATTAAAGAACTAAACTACAAATAATCAGCTATAATCTGTTGTATAATTGAATGGAATCAAGCATGCTTTTTCTTAAGCTGTCATTCCTTATTTTTTTGCATTAGTATCTAGTGTCTTCTCTCTCATGGAGAAATTATTTTTTCTTCAAGCTCTATAGCTTCCAGTTTCAATCTGGAATACATAGCACATGATTAATTTGCTCGTGCTTTTTTAAAATATCATTAGCACTGATTATTCTCCTTACTTTCAATGTTTTCTTCATTTGATGCTTGATTTTGATCTTTCCACCTCACCTTTATATGTTTGATCAATACTTTTGTAGAAACTGAATAATCAATTATCGCAAAAGTCGCCTTCCTACTGGCGACCATTTTGGAGTTGAACAAACTTTTCGTGCTCCTTTTCTCCTCTGAAAAGCATCGGCCACTTTGCAACTCCTTTAAAGTCTGTTCATCCGTGACTTGCTGATTCACAGACTTAATCTCGATTATTGGACATTGTACAACATTAGCGTCCCACGGTGCTAAGCTGTATTTTGGAAAACCATTTTACAAGAGAGGTGGCACAATTATTTCACCAATAGCTTGTCTTTGCAGCTGACAAAAAATTGTTAATTGGCAGTTGGGTTTCCAGTGTATTCGAGCTTCCACTGATAATTTTTGACTCCATCCTAAATTCAGTGTTCTAAAGAAAGTCACATTCATAGGCTGGATTAGATGTGTTGCACTTGGATACAAGGCGATCAGGATAATTCCATTTTATTTGCATGTGTACTAACTGGAATACATGGCCGTCAATAAATGAAATAATTGGTAGTGGTAAGTTGTTTGCTTCCAACCATGGAAATAATATGTGACCTTCCAATCTCTCAATCGCTAGTGCAATTTCTCAAGGATTTCTTTCCTCTGGCGGAGCAAGAAATCCACCTGAATTATCAGTGTTTATAAAGTGAGACACCCTTTTTCATCAATATTGATCAATTGGTAGCCCTTTTCCGTAAAACTTTTCTCTTTTTTTGTTTAAAAAAATGCAGCTTCGTCTACATTGAAAACTATTTCAGGGTGCATTTAAATATGATCCGCCTGATACACTTCCGAAGCCCATTCCTATAATATTGCTTTGTTATATTTTTCGATCTAGTGATCTAGTTTAGTTTTGCTTATATTTAGACTTTTTTAATCCTTGAACGGTATTGTGTTTCTCATGATTATTATTGGTATCGACACGGAAAATTTACGTATGTGATTTATAGAACGCAGTAAGAATATTTAAGTGTGAAAAACTTAAAGAGGAAGTAATAAAAGAAGTTCATCAAAATCAAACTTATATTCTACGAATAAAATACAAAGGATATTAATCGGAACATGCAAAATAGATTTTTAGCTAATGCTCCACAAAGCGATTTTATACATTTAGCGCAGTATGTAGTTGGCATCCTCTTATATATAGTTGGGCAAATAGAACACTATGCTGGCCTTGTGTATATTTGTCTGCATGCTGTCTTGTACTGTAGTCTTGTACTATAGTAGGTTCGTTATATGTGACTTCAGAAATAATACTCTCATACACCATATATTTGGTTGTTCAAGACGTCGAAGTTGCCAATCCTTAGTTAGACTTTTATGCAATTCAAGCATGAACCATGAACATACTTCTGGGTAAGGGCCTTCCTCCATGGAAAATAACATTATGTGAATAAATTATATTATAAGCGTTTATACATGCCGTGTTTATCATATTTTAAAAGACACAATGTGGCCACATATTTGCTTTCTATTGCAGCTCATGTTTATACATATTTGATAAAAACTGTCCCCTGCGCCTTTTGTAGTGTTATAGGTATAGATATCTTCAGGATTATGCGTAGAAATATTTATTGCACTTGTGGAATGCATAGAAGATAATAGAGTTACCAGTTTATTTGGTATTGGCTTGTATCACCCCAGTTATATATTATTGCTAGCACCTTTGTAAACAAAGATGCTTGTACTTTTCGCTCTTTGCTACATTGGATAAACTGTCCTGGAATTTCAGGTTTATTTTTCTTCAGAGTACCAACGATAGTTTGCTTGTAAGGAATTTGAACTAACTTCTCTGTCAGGGGTACACTAGAAAACTAATTGTCCATTGTTACGTTCTTGTTATATCCATGTATACTTTTGGTCAAGCCTTCTACGCAGTATTCTGCCAATGGAAGCCCGAGAGTGTTGGTAGTTTTTCCAGCACATGCTAAGGCATCAATGAGGTACTTATCGAAAACGCCATACATAAGAATGAATTTCATACCATACATGGCGGGCTTACTAGGCATATATATTCTGAAGAGACAACGACCGCGAACCAACCAACTGTCCATCAATACTTGTATACGAACCTGGTCTATAAGATTCTCTACGTGTTTTTATAAAATCATTCCAACTTTCAGACACAGGTGCGAATTTATTATTTGCATTTCTTTCTTCTCTGTCTTGTTTGTCGTCGAAGCGCCGCCGACAGGAAGTTAAGAAATCAAAGCTTTTCTGACCCATTGTGGCTCTATACCTTTAATCACAAAATGAGGTATCGAACATGAGATCTGGAGATAAGTGTTGATCTTTGAGAACTCCAGACACTATATATAGACCCAATAATGCCTTAAGTTCTTGTTAAATTGTTTCTTCCCACTGTCTCACTATGTACATTGTACTTTTGTTGCTCATCGGAGGTCTCAACAATATTTGATGTAGTGGGCAGAAAATAACTCGTACTTGGAGCTGCAATTACCTAAAGTGACGAAATAAAAATAAAGGAACTAAAGATATATATTTTTAAATTTACCTTCACCTGTGAATTTATCTAGGAATGGTCAACGTTAGTCTTATTTTTCTCTTCTGCTATGCTTTATCTTTTTATAGCTGAAGAACCAGGCTCATTCGGGTATTAACCTCATACCTAAAAATATACTGTAAAATAAGAAAAAACAGATACCTTCTTAGCTTTCACTTACTCCTAATAAATGCTGTTTTTTATTTGTTTCGCTAGAACGCCAAAATTTAATCTTCTTTGCTTTCTCAGACGAAGTAGTTTCACATGTTTTCTCTTCATTGGCACTTAATCTGCTAATACTATTGGGAAATTCTACTTTGGTATCTCCAGGGAACAATTTCGAGTCCGACAAACTGTCTCCTGGCTTTTTATTTTCTTCAGAATTTTCTGACTCACTTTCCAGGTTATCTTCTGCCTCACTGTCACTACTCTCATAGACCAATCGCTCAAGTTCTTTCCAGGATAAACTTTTTCTTGCCATAATATAGAGCACACAATGAAACATTTTACAAAAATAACTGTACTTTATTATATAAACGGTATCGACCCGTAAATTTAACGTGTAGACTTTTATTTTAGCGAACGTTACGCACTCACTGCTTTTATAGAACTGGCGCTGGTAGTCTGAGTAATTGGCTAATATATGCGCGGGAGCATTGCTGCTGGTAATAAGTTGAAAAATCTAGAGACATAGGCGTAGCATCGCGAAGTAGCGCAGGTATACGTAAATTATACATGCAATACCGTTCTAGGGTTAAAAACAGTTATTCCAATTTTTTCCAGACCTATAATTGGCAAAATGATTCGGCCGCTTCAATTCCTACCACCAAATGTCTAACGCTATCAAGAAGCTGATTTTTTCCTATGGGAATGCCAACCTTTACCATATTAGGTATCAAGGTATCTAAAATTGCTTCCCGTTCTATAGCGAAATATAACTGGCATGGTGATCCATTTATCGATGCCAAGCTGTTTTTTCTTGTCTTTAGAAATAACAGTTATCCTTGAAACTTGCTACTTTCTTACTACAATAGCACATCGCTTCCCTTTTCTACTTCTTGAATCGCAGCATCATATCGTGCTCTGAATATTTTAAAATATATCATCTTTCATGTGGCATACTTTGAACCGATTTTTTGGCGGGGTATCATTTATTAGTATACGATAAACTATTGCTGTAAGCATTTTATCCAAATAAACTCCAATGAACGAGGATGACAATACGCCAACAAAATGCAAAAAAGAATAGAACGATATTGGGTCTAATGCCGGACACATAAGCGCAAATTAATAATCTGGAGCAATAGTTGACATTCTGGATAAAATATTCCAAATAGGAACTTCTTTGTGATCTTTGAAGTTAGACAGAGCCTAAATACATTTGTAAGAAGTTGAGTTTTAATATGATATGTCTACGAAAACAGTGCAATAATTATTCTAGATAATATTTATGAAAATATCTCACATCAAACGAACTTTAAAATATCATGTTTCACGTTTATAATAAAATGGCATGTCAATATCTGATGCTAAAAATGAGTTTCGGGGAAATGTTTTAAAATCTTGTAAATGCTAATTTTGATTTAATGTGTCAACCATTGGTCGAGTGTCAACAATTGGAGGTTTTACTATGAGAAAATATATTTGGTAATTACTTTAAATGTTCTCCATATTAACGGAAACTAACCCAAACTAAATTTCTCATAACTGCCAAAAAAAAAAACAGTCTTTCCCTTCGCTCTTCTACCCAGAATATTCTTTGTTACTATTGTAAATTCTTTGTCTTAGTCCAACATGAGCATAACTTTCGTAAGATATATCTTTTCATACCAACGCAGAAATATGTTTTTCTAGAAAATATGAAAGAACATTCTTTAAAAAATTCCTTCCTTAATCGAAAATCGGTTTCACTGCAGCAATACTTGTGGTAAAGGGTACGGTTTTCTATGTACAGTAATATTTAAATTAATCTAGTCATATGATGTACACTCCTCATCTGATAGCTTTGATATAATTTATAGGAAACCAAGTTCTTTTTAAATCAAAATCAAACCAGTAATTAATAGAAGGATATTTAGTAATCTAGAATGGTATTTGATTATTACTTAAAAATTAGATGGGCTAAATATATGGATACAAGAATCTATTTTTATTAACTATTTCTTATAAGAAAACTGGTTATTATTTCTCATGAACCTATAGTTAGAGTAGATATGTATAATACAAGTAGCGATATCTCACAATCATTATCAAGATCCATAGTAAGTTCAAGTTGTTATCTAGTGTCAGAGTAGCCAATAAGTGTTTTATATTGTTTTTTAAGTAGCATCTTTCTACTAAACCTGGCTACATATTTTGTTTTTATCAATAATTACAAAAAAATTATAATTTTCCAGTTTATGATTCGTATATATTCGCCACGTGTATAAGATTTTTATTTTCGTTGGAATAATGGATTCTGGATGTAACTTGTAAACCCCAATTGATACGATAATGCCATGGATATTTACAAGGTACATGTATTTGTACCGTTATAAGGAAACTTACCAGTTATTTTTTTATGTTGTGTTGAATAACATAATCTGTATACTGCGGTTACTGATTTGGTGGGTATTTCACCTATTGAATATTTCCAGTATGCCATTCTAGTTATGCTTTCATCTCTTCCTTTCCATTCGTTTGCAAGCCCACTAATCCTCTAGCATCAATACTAATTGGCAGAAAGATTAGAGTCCCTCTAGAGGGACGACTGGACTTTTTTTTATCGAAATCAGTTTTTAATCCCTCTTTAAAAAAATTAGTTTAGTTTGAATTCTCGGTAATACAGTAGCTTCAAATTCACCATCAAGAGAAATGCGATCAATATGGGCAAAGCGGGTATATTGTTACGTCAAATTACATTCCCCTCATTACCCATCCATAGTTCGTTGTAGTTATGAAAATGTCTTTTGTCAGTATCTCTTATAGCAAGTAAACTTATAACCATCCACTATTTCAACAAGAAGATCAATATTATATGCAGTACTTGGTTTGTATAAGGGTGCTATTTCATATAATTTAGTATTTTACTGAATTATTTAACATTTTCCAGTAAAAATTTATTTTATTTCATTAATGTTAAAGTGGAAATAATAGCATAACTTATTTCGATTATTATGTATGTATTAATCTGGAATTAATTAAATAAACTCTATACACTTAAAGTTATAATTTATTACCTTTCCTAGTTCACTGTCCAGTTGATAGTGAATATACTTCTAATTTCCACGTGTGCCTCTAAGATAAATTAGCTAGTCCACTATTCGGAAATTATTTGACAATATTGTGGGTGACCTAATAAGGACCACTTATTTTAAAATACTTACAAAATTACAAGATCAATCGACTTACCTGTAAGGAAGATCGATCTGAATTATCCGAGCATCTCCGCCACCCCTCATTACACTTTGTAGTATACAACTTTTTCCCAATCGGTACAATTTTTAAAGAAGTTATCTAAAAACATGGTGATTCGGCCGACCCTGGCTAGCCGCTCGAGCTGATGCGTCATTACAATTTTGGTTCGTGAGATTTTTGATTACATTGCATTTGGGGTGATAGGGAGAAGGTAAAGACTGGGTGGGTTTGTAATGAGGGATGGCGGAGATGCTCGGATAATTCCGATCGATCTTCCTTACAGGTAAGTCGATTGATATTGTAATTATCCTTCGCATCTCCGCCATCCCTCATTACACTTTGTAGATGTTTAAAGTATTTGCGATGTAATCTACATTAACTGAAAATTGCGAGTTTTCTGTAGTCCTAGATTTGTAAGGCCCTTTTATAAACTAAAATTCAAATTTATAACCATTAGATTTAATAACACACATCATGAAGGTACATATATCATGTTTAACGCTTAACTGATATTAACCATTAACTTATTTTTAATACTATACCAATATTCTTATGTAATATGATAACAAGTTGGTAAGTAAGTTATAATTGTAGCTTAATATTTATGATTCCTTAGAATTTATGGTTCAATAAACAAGATGTCAATCCAGTGGGATTACCCACGCCAAGTTTTTTATAGAATTTCGAGAATACTTTTGATTTTTCTGTAGAGCCAGCTGTCTTCTGAATGGATTGTAATGTAACTCCCATTCTTTGAGCTGCTGAAGTTCCCCCGTGTCGCGTGCTGTGTGCCCCAAAGATTTCCGTGTTTATACTGCTGGCTTTTAGTATTAACTTGACCCATCTGCTAATGGTTTGACTGCTGTCTGGGGATAAAGCTTTTTGTGAGTGAGTATTATATTTTCTTTGGTTTTGCTACTTTTGGTATCGATTGCATCTGCAAATGCAACGATCTATTAGCATATTTACAGTGTCTGTGAATGCCGTAATTTCTGTTTTTGAACAGAAAAAATAGGTATGTTCACTAGCTGCAACTGCAATTGCAGACAGTGGAGGGTACGATCGATTGTATCTGCTAATACAACGAACTATTCACCTTTTATTGACTGGTAGCACCCTTTTTCCTTTTGTGCGTTCTATGTAAGTCTCTAATAGTGTGGCTATACATAGTTCAGGTTGATTAATAAAATAAGGTAATATCAAACTAGGTTGAAGCCTGTTTAAGCCACTTGCCGTTATTTTATCCGGGAATCTGATTTCAATTATGTATTCATATTTAAAAATATTGTCTATTTTTACTTCCGGGTTGTCCGTGATTTGTGTGCCGTTATTAGTATTAAGAGTGTTACTAGCTTTAAAGTTAGATTTGTAGATTTAAGAATTCGTGAGGGTACATGCTCTTTAAGGGCTGTAGAACTGGGTAGGAATCCCAAGTAATTGAGTATTTTGATTTTGGGGGTCTTATGTTAAATGTTCCATTGAGAAACCGTTTTATAACCGCTTCGTCTTTTGTTTGAGTAGGATGACTCCGAAGACAATTGAATGTTTAGGAGCTCAAGAATAAGTTTACGGTTTTATTATATATTTGTTGGCGCTTAGGAAAACAGAAATTCCCCTATTTATTGTATTTCCGTATTGTTTTGAGGGCGCTATCTGTCAATGAAGAAATAATCACTTTTATCGCTTCATTAGGTACGCTTTGTTATAGAAAAGCTCTCCTGACAATGAGGAAATTTCATCAATTTTTTTTTCATTTATTTTTTTTTTATTTTATTATTGCTGATTTCGATAGCTCATGAAAAATAAGTGAAACATGTTTTTTCTTTTTTCCCTAAGCCGAAAAATGAGGCAGATACAACGCCTTGAGATGTGCTTATGACGTCATAATACACATGAATTGTTACGTCACACCATGCATAGTATATCTATATATACAAAACTAAAAACTGGTATAACTCTTGTAATATTCATCTTTAGTGGAAATAAAAAAATACGTATCGATTTTTTTTTTCACTGTTGTATAGTTTGCAATAAAAAATAATCAGTTTAATTTCTCAGGAACTTCCTAATTTCCCTACAGCCAGAGAAATTTTCTTCCACAATGGTTGTTTCTCTCCGCAAGGATATGTGAGTTAGTATTTTTCAGGGTAAAGATAATAGACTATTCTACCAGTAGCTCCCTTTTCTCTTGTATGAACCCCAAAAGTGAGCATGGTTGCGGGGGAATAACTACGCTTTTTTCGGAATTTATATAAAATCTAAATCTTGTAATGTTTATGTAATTTTATTTATACTTTTAAGCCATAACTAGCCAATTGTCTAAGTAAAGTACATTTTTTATACCCTTTAATTTTACATATCTTACAACTGGTTTCAATTTTGTGAAAAGATATGGAGCTGTACAGGGTGTCCCAAATTCGAGCCTCATCATTGGGATCTCGGAAACTAGAAGAGATACGAGGTCGGTTAAATGGAGGCAAAGTTGCGCAATTTGATGCTGATCAAAATGCCACCACAAAAGTTAAAAAATTCCGAATACTTCCGAAGATATTTAGAAAAAAACGAATATTCGCGATTTTATTTTTATTTTTTTAAGACTCTATTTGAATTGATATAACAAAATAAATTTCACATTCTCATTGTTACTTTTTCTGTTCTACAAGATGGTGTTATCAGATTTTGAAACCGACGTTTCGTCTTTGGGCTGCCATAATCAACTTTGTTTTTTTAAATACGGTCCTGGATTTTTTATTACGAACTTTAAGAGCTTCTAATGGCCCAAAATCAATGATGTATCGCACTTATCCAAAAAAGTAATTTTAATAATTTCCTGGTAATATCTTATCAAAAATATGCTTTCTGTCTCTCTCTAACACATGAGGTCTTATGGAAAATCCCATTAATATAAATTTTTCGAATAAGTGCGATACATCATTGGTTTTGGGACTTTAGATGTTCTTAAAATCCGTAATAAAAAATCCAGGGCCGTATTTAAAAAAACAAAGTTGATGATGGCAACTCAAAGACGAAACGTCGGTCTGAAAATCTGATAACACCATCTTGTAGAACAAAAAAAGTAGCATTGAGAATGTAAAATTTGTTTTGTTATATCTATTCAAATAGAGTCATAAAAAAAATAAAATGAAATCGCGAATATTCGGTTTTTTCCAAAAATTTTCGTAAGCATTCGGAATTTTTAAACTTTTAAGATGGCATTTTGATCAGCATCAAATTGCACAACTTTGCCTCCATTTAACCGACCTCGTATCTCTTCTAATTTCCGAGATCCCAATGATGAGGCTCGAATTTGGGACACCCTGTACATAAACCAAATGAAACACAATTAAATTGGTATAGTACGTTGCAAAAAACGAATCTTAACAACTTTTTTGACTACTGTGCATAGGGATAAGGAAATATGCATCTTTAAGAGATCAGTTTTCCCCAAGAATGCGTATTTTGAAATTAAAATTTTTGCCGTCCCATGTAGTTCTATTTTGCTAACCGGAGTGGTGAAAGGGATTTTATAATCCTGTACCTACGCTATTATTGAACCGTTTACCTTTAATTTCTGCTAATTTTGAACGTATTCTAGTTCAGACGGTTGGCTAATTAAATTATTGAAAGGGAGGCTAAGGCACTAATCCCACGGACTATAGTTGTTTCTGTAATTGATACAGCAGTTGTCTTGGCAGGATTTAATACTCTCTTCGAGATTTAATTTTGATGGTCTGAGGACATTGCAGTTGGCAGCTGGTGGATACTTCTCTATCATACTGCTTTTTTTTTATCTTTTAGTCTAAACTATCTGAGTATGTAGTTCTGGCCTCGCAGGTGTGATTTTTTTTTCTACACCTACACACCTAGGTGGTCGTTACTTTGTTTAGGACCATCTGGTGCTTCTGATGTTGGTAAGTCTTGATTCGGATAAGTTATTTCCTCAGCTAGCGTGAGAGGATCTTCTAATGCATTTGCAAATGCAAAAGAGTTTCCTTGGTTTTGCTACTTATGATATCGATTGCATCTGCAAATGCAACGATCTATTAGCCTATTTAGAGCATCTGCAAATGCTGCAATTTCTGTTTTTGAACAGAAAAATAGGTTCATGAATATGTTCACTATCTGCAACTGCAATTGCAGACAGTGGGTACGATCGACTGTATCTGCTAATACAACGAACTATTCACCTTTTTGCTTGCTGCTTAACCCTGGTTATGCTTTCGACTGCATCTGTAAATGCAACGATTTTTAGCATATTTACAGTATCTGCAAATGCTGTAATTTCTGTTTTGAATAAAAACCAAGAGTGTAATAATTCGCTACCTCCAATGCAATGATTTTATGTAAGAGGGTTGCAATAGTATGGTGGTTATTTGTTTTTGTATCTGCTATACCGTTTTATTTTTGTCAGTACATATATCCTTTACATCGGCAAATGTAGGGATATAGTGTGCCTCTAACTACTTTACATAATATACCTACTGGGGTAGAGGCTGTTGGCGGCCCTTCACATCTGCAAATGTGAAGGCCAATTTTAGTTAAAGTTAGTCGCATCTGCAAATGCGAATTTGTAAATAGGTATTATTGTTTATTAACATCTCCTGCAAGCAATGTTTACTCCAATTTTTTCCCTCACCGGACGACTCATGTCAACACGAATTGTTTAAAAATAATGTGTTCCGGTATTACATTGCTTCGACAAAGCCGAACGATAACATTTCGCCTTTTTCCCTTAATTTTGGGTTAGTTTTGGTGAGCACTTTTAGTTCTTGTTGATTGAGCCTCCGTTGCGAGCAAAGCCAACGTAGGGCCATGCAAAGCTATAATAATACCCAACTTGGGATTTAGTCGCTCGTAAATTATGCGTCAGCTTGCCTTTGTGGTTAGTTTTTAGAGGTTAATTTCGTGAGAAAAGGGCACTCTTCGACTTACTCAATTTTTTTTTTTTTTAATTTTTATTTTATTATTTTTTTTTTGAAGAGTATTTGTTAATACAGTAATAGCAATAATTACAATATACATATTCCTTATTCCTCTAGACAGTGTTTTTGAACACTGGTATTGAGGATAATTATTATAATTATAATTATTAGTAATAATAACAGTATGATTTCCTATAAACTCTCTAGTATTGTGGCTTTGAAAATATTATGATAATATTTTAATTTTGAGTTTTATTTATTATCCTGTAAATAAGTTTATTCTGTTCAAATTTTAATACCTTATATAATTGCCATACTCTTAAATTTTCATATAGATCTGCAGCATGAGTCAGTGGATCATAATTAAATATAACTTTGTTTTTTGTTTTGCAATATTTGCATCGAATCGAATTGTAGTTTATAGTCCCACATGTGCCTCATACGGGGATCAAATATCGAAAAACGAATGATACGAGTAGTGTGTTAACGAGAGTGAGTCCTCACGGAGGAGGTAATTACCTCCTCCGTGAGGGCTCTCTCTCGTTGGGTTTTGAGGAGTCTCTCTCATCATGAAATAAGTTTGTGCCGTCCTGTAAAGTGTTAGCTCTACTATTAAGATACACATAAGTCTGGGTGTTGATTCACTCTGTAATGTAACCTTGTTCAATTTCGCCTCGGTGTAACCTTGATACATGTCGACACTCCGCCTACCGAGGACGTTCTCCCACCATGAAACAAGGTGTTGCCTTTGGTATAACCTTGATACATTTTGTACGTAACCTTAAGCTTTTATTCCCCACTTAAACAGCTATTATAAAAGTAGCAGCTTAGGGTTCAAAACTTTAATTCAAAATTTGTACAGGTAGATAATGGTGAATACAAGAAAACAAAAAAGAAATAGTGGTTCCAAAAAGCAAGTGGTGAAAAAATTAAAGTAAATAACAAAAATCCCATAGACGAACAGTCTATAGAAATTTGTCTGGCAATTATAAGTGCTTTTAGTGAAGAAAGAAGTTTTGATATTAGCAATACAAAATGGATGATATTAGGGATGATGTAAACATCCAGAGAGTTTTGGACTTTCTAAATGTTAGAGATTTAGGTTCAATAGACATCGAAAAATTTCAATCTATAGGTGACCATGATGTCAACAATTTTATGCAAATCGTAGCAGAACCATCCAATCCAGAAGAAATGGAAACGGATGCAGAAGATGAATATGCTGATGGAAATTTGGTGTTCCTTGAAAACTATAATGAGATTGGTTTTTTCAACCGAGTGTTTTGCATAACGCAGAGTTATGCTGTTGTAACAACATTTCCGGATAGAGAAGATCATATATTGTGTTATTTTTGTTTTTCACTTCATCTCAGATTTTTTCAAAATTCTACTATTCATAAACATGTTAATACCCATTATAAGAGGAAAATGGAATATTCAATTAATGATTTGAAATGTATAATTTGTTCCAGATCATTGTATCACATAACCATACCAAACGCTTGTGTATATTGTAATGTACTAATGGAGTTTTTGACATTGATGCAAACACTCATATTCCTATAGTACCGTATTAGATACGCTTATTTTAATCGTTTTCTTGTATTTACTATAAAAAAATAACATGTACAAATTTTGAATTCCATTTAACTATTATTAAAATGGCATAGTAGTTATTTGAAAACCAACAATAAAATTTGGCAAAATAATTTAAATATTTTAATTCATCCTATTGTAATGTTACTAATGAATTTTTTGATAATGATGCAAACACTCATATTCCTATAGTATCGTATTAGATAAGCTTATTTTAATCGCTTTCTTGGATTAACTATATAAAAAAAATAACCTATACAAATTTTGAATTCCGTTTAACTATTATTAAAATGACATAGTAGTTATTTGAAAAACAACAATAAAATTTGGCAAAATAATTTAAATATCCTTTATTTAACCTATTGTAATGTTACTAATGAAGTTTTTGATATTGATGCAAACACTCATATTCCTATAATATCGTATTAGATAAGCTTATTTCAATCGTTTTCTTATATTAACTATAAAAATAACCAACTATACAAATTTTGAATTCAATTTAACTAGTATTAAAATAAAATAGTAGTTATTTAAAAAAACAACAATAAATTTCACAAAATAATTTAAATATTTTTATTTATATATTAAAGACAAACTGGCTCACAAAATTGAGTGTGAACGATCATTTTTCTATATTAACATATTAGAGAAAGCTATTTAATTTTTTTTGCATTAACTATAAAAATTAACTACTAGTAAATATTTTATTTACTGTTTACGAAGGACATATTTGGGG
>JAEQML010065013.1:0-21451 GCA_016904865.1 Pissodes strobi | reverse complement strand
GATGCTGTCATATATGATCGTCCGACGAAGAGTTTGAGAAATTTAAATAATTTAAATCTAATTTAAAATAGAATTTAACGCCATCTAGCGTTTCAATAAGTAAATGCCGGCGGTCAGCTCGCTACTCAATTGAGTATAACATCAGCTGTTTAGGATGTAGTTTTAAAAATAATAAAAGTAATAAACGAGAGCTAAATCAACAAAAATTGTCCAAATGAGAAAAAATTATGATTTTTACTGTTAGTTTTAGTCCTATTTTCAGCAAAGCAATAGGTAGTTAATGTTTTAATTTTTGAGGTTAGGTGTCTACATCTGTTTATTTTCTTAATTCTTAGCTAGTTCAAAATATTTTAAAAACGAAATCTTCTACAACAATAAATATTCTATTATTTGACAAAAGTCTTTAGCATTTTTATAGATCTTTTTCCAAAATATCTGTTCTTTGAACACTGTTATGTGTTTACAAGCAACTTTATAGTTTAATTAATAATTTTTGGGAAATTTATATTCTGAAGTTATTTAAATGTATTAAGTTTCCTTTTTTTATTTTTTGGTTCTGCTTTATTCGTGGCAATTTGACCGTTTTTATTTTTAATAAAATCGTTTAAAAGAACGTTAGAAAAAATAGAGCACAACACTTTGTTAATATTTTAATATTCTCTACCACAAAAACACTGTGGAAAAAAAGTTATTTAATGTTAAATACTATTTAATACTTGTTAAAGTTAAAACACACAAAATATTTTTTTGGTGTTTTAAAAATTTTTTAGATTTTTTAAAAGTATTCTGTTTTTAGATCATTGAAAATTTTTTCAACAATAACACACATAGAACATAAAGGATTGTACTGTATCTGTAGGTACACTTAAGCCCCCTCGTTGCAAATAATTCAAATATTAATTTTGAGTATAATAAGTTTCTTTAGTTTCGACCACCAATGAAATGCATAGATTACAGTTGCTTTTTTTGAAATTTTATGTGCTACATAGCCACATACGTAGATTTTAGCTGAGTGGTCAATTTTACACTCTATCAAATACTCTAAATCCAGAATACATAAAAATTTCAGTTTCTGAAAAAATATGCTAAGCTAAGTCGTAGTTAAAATCGGATTCAGTGCAATAATTTTCACTTGCTTAAGCCTAATTTTTTTCGGCTGTATTAACCTCGTCACAACTGATATTATTATTGCAACCACCTAAAAGTCTGTATTGGCTGAAACGTTTCTCTAATTTTTCTGTTGTAAAGTTTCCGGGAAGTAGATACGATATTGTGAAATTTTGAAATGAATATTCAACAATTTCCAGTAAAACTGAAGTGCTGTGACAAAGTGCTGAAAAAGTGTCGTCAGTAAGATGTCCATTGTTATTTTTGAGGTTGGTGCCAAGCATCTAACCATGAAATAAATCGATTTAAAGAACTGATGGAAAAATCATTAAGACTTGACATTGGCTTACAATATTCATTTATTTTAATGTTACCTCTAAAAACACTTGCATTGTTTACAATATCTCACCAGTTTCTAATAATTTGTAAAATGCTGGATGTTTCTGGATATTCTAATTCCTTTAAAGCAGAATTTGTGGATGAATGGCATATGTTGCCTGCTATATAATTTTTTTGGCGTTCGAGATTGTTGGGAAACGCTGTTTTATGATTTAACTTGTATGCTTTCTTTAATACAGAAATCCTTTTCCATAATAAAAGCCTCTTTAATGTCTTGGTATTTTGCGTGTTTGATTTTATTGTAGTCGTCAAAATCAGGGTAAACAACAAAAATTTTTGTTCCAAAAATTTTGGGTTTGGGAAATACGAGCTACCTTTTGTTAGAGACCGAAACATGCTGCGATTAATTCTATGATTATCTGTAATAACACTTAGTACTTTAAATCCACAATTCTGCACAAAGTTAATGACGTCTAAAGTTATGGAAGACATTTCTATACCTTTAATATTGAGAATAGGAAGCAATTTAACAATTTCAGAGAAATTTCCGAATACCGAACAAAACATAAAAGCCAAATTGGTCGTAGCTACTGAAGTATCATTTGAAGCTACACCCATCAAGTTTTTTCGCCTATATTCCAACCTGTTACTAACATATATTTCGTCAATTAATAAAACAGCAACTTTATCATTGGGGTTTAACGAAGCTGATACGATATTTAAATAATTGTTGGTGCTTTTGTTATTATCGGTGTCATTAGGTGAAGGTGCAATTTCCAATCTTCAAGAAAGATATTGTAGGTATCCACTGGTTGGTAGACATAAATGGCGACATTGTAAATAAAATGAAATATATTATTATAGTTGCTGTCGAATAGCGCTTCTTTTTTAATACAGGTAAATTTACTTGATCAACCAAAATCGGTAAAACTTCTGAGTTACATTCTGTATTGTCCAAATAATTTTCTAATTTTTTTTGTTTTCAGCTTTTTTTAAATATTCCAGCCTCTTCTTTATTGACTAGACCATAGTGCTGGTTCCGGGGTTTCACAAAAATGGTTTTTAAGGCGACATAACAAATTTTGAATTTGTGGACCATCTACTGAGTTTCATATCAAAGGATAAAATCCAATTTAAATCATTGTAAGATTTTTATAAAAACAAGAACTTTTACAGCCATATCTGCAGTTACAGAAATTTCACTAATTATACTTAAACAGTCGTGTTCTATATTTAGCCTATAAAAACAAATTTTACAATTTACAGTCATTATTAAGATTAATTTTCGACTTAAAATTTGACAGTAGATCTTCATAACGTTCAATAATATCGGCCTTTTCAAACATCTCACTTAATTTATTACAACGTTCGACGTGTTCTTTTTTGGTTCTGTAGGTGATTTTCTGGGAGTAGATACAGGTTTTGACAAATATTTAGGAAGATTTGGGAAAATACAGAGACACGCATTTGGTTTCAGCTTAGCTTTTACAGAATTTTTTATGCAATTTCCATCGGGTTGCAGATAATTATCATCCCGTATAATTTCACTTCCAGGAAAGTGTTTACAACAAACTACTGCGGTTTTTGAATGGTTGAAATTGACCCTAGATAATGCATTTAACGTTTTTTGTCTTAAAATATCGTCCTTCGGAAATTGAAACACGGATATAAGCTTTCCACCCTGTTCTCGTTTTAAGGTACCATTGTAATTTGACTTACAACCTGGAATACTGCAGGAATTAGGCATAATCAAAATTATTATACACCTTGTAACAGGTTAATGGCACTTTAAATACCACCTAACCGACATGAAACCACGCCACCCCCGGTCGACATTATTGCAACAGGTGTAAACAACAACAAAAACCGGTAAGATTGCACAGTTTATGAAAAAGAAAAATTCACAATCTTTCAGCCGTATGTTAATACACCCTTTTAACAATTTATTTTTCATAAAACGTTTTAATTTCACTGAATATGACCCTTTTTTTAACAAAAATCGCAGGCAATATATCACGTTACGCTTGAAAAGTATACTAATTCTGATTGCAAATGCAATGAAAATAGACTGGCAGGCCGCGCTGTCAGATTCATCTGCGCTAGGCTACAAGTCAACCTGGTTGTGGATATGCATTAATGACGAAAAATTATGTCATGAATTTTTGCTGATGGATCAATTTCAAGACGGTATACACTGAGTGTTAGGATCAGATTTTTTTTAATAAACATTCCGCTAATATTAACTTCCAGAAATATGTGTTTTCATTTTGAATAGGTACTAAGCATATTTACATTCAGAATCTAATTGTTATAAAAAAATCCCAGAGCAGTGCGAAATTATTAGTATATTTCCAAGCAGACATTAATGATTTTGTTGGTTTACCGAACTAGGAGACGGAATATTTGTGGCAGAAATTTTAGCAACTAGTGTTATATTATTAATATTCCAGTAATAATATTAAGCACACGTGACGAAGAAATAGTTTTAAGAAATTTCAAGCTTAATCTACAACAGTTAGACGATTATAGCATATTTAAATTTGAAAACATTTCTGTTGAGAAAAAGAATTCTGTAAATCGAGTTGATAAATGATTGAACACAATAAACACTGACGAGAAATAATCTATACAAAAAATAATTTGGAAATATTCTGATATATTTTAAAGATCCATTTACGATTTGTAATTTTTATAAACGGAATATGGTTCAAAAAAGGGTTCTACTTCGGTATATGTAAAACCTTATCATATGCCATACGCACAGAAAAATTAAGTACAGAAGCTAATTGATAAAATGTTACAAGACGGAATAATAGAAAAACCAAAATCTCAATGGTCATCTCCTTTACTTCCAAAAAAGATAGGTCTTCTTTTCTGCGTCCCAACTCCTCAGATATTGCAAGGGTGTCCCAACAAGAACTTGAATTTTAAATTTTAGGTTCCCCAGATCCGAGTGATCTGTTTAGTAACGTATCCATTGACTGGCCATCACTAAAGATGATTTTATTCTGAAATGAATTGTCAACTTCTCTTTGTTCCAATATCTAGAGGGCAAAACTTCTACGCTGTCGTTGATCGGCTTGCCTCAGTGCTTGTGTCAACTGGATTTTGTATGCATAAAGATGCATATCCTTTATCAAAATTTGTTGCAGAATGCTGCAAGTGCTGTTTAATTCCGAACCGCGATGCTGGATAGAGGTGCTTGGATGTTCTTCAACACTCGCACACACCGCGGCTGCATTCGCAGCAGACGTCCCAGGATGATGATGCCTAGCACGTATAAAAATGATCACGCAATCGTCACTGTATGATTTTCTCCATTATTGTAATGTGTCCTTATAATTAATAAACGTTGCTCAAGAGTGTAACGCGGCATTTTCGTAAAGTCAAAGTTTCTGTAAGACGCATATCAAATATTGCTACTATTCAAAATCAAAATTCTTTAAGGGATACCCTTTAAATATGCGTTTGTATGATTCACTAGGGTTTTTCCAAACATACTATACATTTTTCCGGAAATGAAAATTTTTCTGCAAATCACATCAGTTCACGTTGTAACATAGCCGAGTGCACAAGAATAATTATATACAGACTTAGGTAATTCATGATTTAGGGTAATGCTTAGTAGGGGGTAGGGGTAGGAATAGAATTATCGAGAACATTAGTATTTTCAACTGCATTTGGGCTAGAATTGGACCCTATCACGTTTCAGCTTAAACATTATCACCAAATCATTTCTTCATATTACAATACTTAATAAATATAGATGAGCGCTTTAGTTCCGCTTCAACTACTTTTATTGAGGTCCTGTTTTAGGTTGTCGCATCAGTAGCACTCACTTCTTGTGCTTGTGCATGAAGTACTCCTAAAAACCTTCTGTTTTGTATATTATACATGTGACAAGAAAGTCTAGAAAATGTCTTTTTTCTAATTTCTTTTTCGGTAAGTCAGCATCAGTACATTCGATATTTTTCCGACGATTGTGTAAAATGCTTTCAAATACCACTCTTTGCTGTCGATAATTATTGTAAGGCCGTTTTTACCGATTTGCAAAGTTATCACTGATTTAATCTCTCTCGAAATATATACATATTAAAGTCTACATTTTTGTCTGACCCACGCTCATTTAAATCTTGAACTTTTGACCTTGAAATTTAGCGTAATTGTTCGAATTATTCCAAGAATAAATCATTTTCCTTAAAAGGAGCTAAAAATAGCGTTGCGTCAGTTTCTGACTATAAAATTGCGCATAATGCACTTTGTTTCGTAAGTAGGTTATAGCATGGATATCGTATACCGGATGTTTTTCATAAGTGATTTGAATCTACGTATATCATAATTTTCTTACGGAGGTATGACATCAATTACTAGGTATATTTCCATACTTAACTAGTATTAGCAGATTTTCAATTATTAAGGAAAAGGTAACCTAAATTCAATCTCACATAAAATGAGAATCCTCTCCTCACACATAGTAGCTACTAATAAATATACTTGGGCAAGCCGTAATGTAATGTTATGTGAACATTCAGTAAGCTATACCTAGGTGCAATCCGTAATGTAATGTTATGTGAACAATCAGTAGGATATACCAAAGACAATACTAGTAGTTAGTATTGTCTTTGGCTATACCTAGGTACCTACTAGTGAAGGGCAAAACCGAATTATTTTGATAACCGAATTATTTGTATTCAAATAATATTAACAACCGAATGATTATTTGAATAATCATTCGAATACATTCAGGTTAGCGATCGCAGCCGGCTAGGAAGAAGGTTCAGCGTCATCGGCATCTTATTCGTAACTCGTAGCTGCTGTAATTATTGTCTTATTAAGCATGGCTTAATACGAGTAAATATTTGATTACGCAGTATTATTGAACAAAATATAATAAACAGCATTTTACGTTTTTCAATCAAAAATACTTAAACTCCAAAATATGATTCTTGGATGTGTTGATTACATGTAATGAACATAAATTATTAAAAATCTACTTTGCAAAAAAGTATTTCTCTCTGGCGATATATTTATAGTACTATAATAATATTAATAATTAATAGTACATATATTGGTATAGTTATATTACGACTTATGTATGCTCCTACATTCTAAATTCCAATATATAACCTAAAAACTAAACAAACATTAGGTGATAATTGGTGTTATGTATTGGAAAGCTGGCCGTATTTATTACGAAGAAGTGTATGAAAGAAATAATAAATATGTGCAACAAAAAATATCGGCCGGCCGGATCAAAAGCGACCGCCTTTTATCTTGATTCTTTGAAGATGTCAACAAATTGCTGTATTTGCACTTTTTGGGCATTCAAGCGCCGAAAATTGGATATTTCTTTTTATGTTAGGTACCTGCGCAATAAAAGTAAATTATGTAATCTTAACTTAATATTCCCTAGTTTTTAACCCCCCAAGTTCGGCTTCCACATTCCACAATTCCACATCCGACCGGTACATTTGAAATTTTAAAACTCATCTTTTATTCGAGCTAAAACATCGA
Organism: Pissodes strobi; assembly: GCA_016904865.1. Lineage (NCBI taxonomy): Eukaryota > Metazoa > Arthropoda > Insecta > Coleoptera > Curculionidae > Pissodes > Pissodes strobi. The sequence continues at coordinate 14,491 of JAEQML010065013.1, read as the reverse complement.
AACTTGCATCTACACTATAACCCCTATATTCATAACTCATATAAAACCGCTCCTTGCTCGTTGTTCATTCGACGGATCGACGCGACGCGACAGCGAGGTTTGTTCCTTCGTGTTCGTATTTGAATTCGTACGTATGAGGTTCAGGTTATTTTTCATTCGAATACTTGTGGAATGAAAACCGAATAATACAGGTTATTTTAATAACCGGATAACAGGTTATTTTTCATTCGAATAAGCCCATCACTAGTACCTACAATTCTAATTAATGCGATCATCACTGAGAAATATTGTGATGATTTCAAAACTTTTATTTTTTGAGTAAATTTGGGTGTGGAACCTTCGTCAAAGCTGACTATGTTGCGTTACTCGCAGTGGAAGGAGTCATTAGAAATACATATATTGGAGGCAGTATTTTTTTCTATAAATATCAAAATCTAGTGTGTTATTGTCGTTCCAAATTACTAAAGTATCAAAAAATGGTAGTTGGCCAGTGTTCTCGAGTTCATAGGTAAGTTTAATGGCGGGGAAACGACTGTTTAGTTTTGTTACAAAATCTTGGATGTTGGAAGTGTTGTGTCCAAAATCGCGAAAATCTCATCCACATATCAGTATAATAATACTCTTGAAAAATAGTCGAGCTTCTGACTGATTGAGTAAGACTTTTTTTTTGAGTTAAGGGTAATTCCAGGATAACTTATTAAGAAAATAAAATAGTATTTCCTTTTCTTGTTAAATTTGGCAAATAGTCAAAAGTAATATAATAGGAGACCATAAATATAGAATATAGTATTCGCAGTGAAGTTTTATAACTATTTTTGGCTTTTTTGCATTATTATGATGGTAACATGTGATATATGTTACTGACCAAATAAAGAAAGTATAAACGCAAACTAAATATACGTAAACCTAATAAAAACGTGGTAACATAGGTTACCTAAAGTAACATAAATGACAAAAAAGTCCATCCATCCTTTTTTGAGCCGCAAAAAAAACTTTCAAAAAGATATTTTGTCAGGAAGTGTTTCCTTAAAACTGTAACGTCCCCGCCTAATTTTGAGTTGTGTTAAAACACAAAAAATATTCTCGTATCTAACAACATTCTTATCTTCAATATTAGGAAAGACAAATTAATTTCCTTTTTTCTTAAACAGCTTCGAAAATATGAAGCTGTGATTCTAGAGGTCAATGACAACCTCTAGAATCACAGCAATGAAATGTTTCTTGGTTTCATGTTTTGTTCCTTTATCATAAGTGAATGTACATACAACATATTTGCCCCCGGTCAGAGGCTGAAAAGAACACTTAGTTAGGGCTTTTAGTAATAATAGTCGAATATCATCTTCTGAGTCAAAAAGTTCAGCTATATTAATTTCCTTTAGTTGAACACGTTCCAGTTCTCTAACAGTTATTCCTTCTTCATTATCCATTGGTAGTTCTTTCTGGTCAAAAACTTTAACTTCTTTGCAGTCATAACACATTAAATCAACATTGGTAATTAAAAAAAAACATGAGTATTCTCGAATGTACAGGTTCCGTTTATGGTCAAGTGACAAAACTTGATGAACTTTCTTTATTCTTGGAATTTTCATTATTTGTTTCCTAGGTTTTTTTGTATTCTATAGAGGTTATGGCATCCTCAGTAATAAAAAACATTTTTATTGTTTCTGTTTCATTTTGTACTCGTTGTAATAAAGCCTTAGCATCTCCCACGTCATACCCCTAGCAACAAGATCATCCGCAGGCCTTTTCACATCAGCACCGATTCCATCTGGTACTCCTTTTCCATAGGCAGCTTCTGAAAAATTCCAAGTGCCACATCTAAATCTAAGCTTATGAAACAAAGTCTTAAAGTAGAAAAAATATATTTGTTTTTATATTGCGAGGTTGGTCCATCACTGAAGAAAATTAATAACGTCAATATTTTTTTCTGAGTTCTAATAAAATTCGCATCAGATGGGCCCACACTGCTCGCGGATCATGTCTTCTCGAATCAGAAATTGTGCAGTAAGACTGATGTTCTCTGTTTTCCCGGTAACTGTGTGCAAGGTAGCTTCATTATGAGAAGCACCAAAATGCATAGCTTGAATTTCTTACCAAATTTACATAGGGAATTTTCCGAAAAATCAATATGGATGGCAGCTTAATCGTAGGATAATTTTGATTTGCATTTTTTGGACTGTTTAAATTGATGCCTGATTCGAAATACGTGTGGACAGAATGGCTCGTTAAATTCTTTGTTAAAACATTTAACTAAGTCGGATAAGCTTCCTTTTTCTTTAACTTTTACAGTCTTTGAAATTTGCAATGTTTTTCCATTTTTTTTTCTATTATATTTTTTCGGCTTTCTAATCAAACCATTTAACTCTTTTGGATGAGTATACTTCCTTGTTAACTACTTTTTTATCCTTACAAGTTGGACATGTATTAATCATACATAATAAGGAATTCACATGACATTTGACAGTTTCACAGAGCTCTACTAATTTTACTGCACCAACAAACTTTTCTCTAGTTAAAGTTGTTTTTTCTGTAGATTGTCATATTTTTTTACATAAACATGAGTCACGTTCTGATAATTTGGGTTGGATCCTCCAAAAAGGGCGCTATTTGAAAAAGTTGCTTTTTCCACATTTTATGTTTATGTTTTTGTAAAATTTTTGATAAAAACTTTTAACCGACTGCAATAAAAATATATTTTTTTTTAAATCCTACTTTTGTTTGTTTTTTTCCGGGCGTTTGCTGGCTATTATCGTCTCGGCAAAAAAGCCGCTTTACTTTCAACCGTAATTTACTGAGACGCTTTCTCTGAGTATTTTTTTGTGGTATCGGATCTGAATACCATTTCCTTAGAAGTCTGCCCTACAAATTTATATATTTTTAAATTTGGTGCTTCACAAATTTGAGACAGTGTTTGCTTTACTTTTTTATTAGGATTTCTTTGGCAAATAGTTTTTAATTCTCTAAGAAGAACGTCTTAAAACAATATTTTTCTTTTCACCGACTCTGGTACTGTTTGGTCTTTAAGTTCTCAATTAAGTTGAGATAGAGGAGACTAAGATGTACTAGGTGTTTCCAAATGTTTCTTTTTTAAACGCCGGACTTTGGTCTTTTAATTTCTTTTCTAACCTTGCTATTTTTCTATAAGCTGCTGCTCGATATTTTCTTACCTTTTTTCTGCCTCTTGCAGATGCAAACTGGCAATTTGAAAGTTGTGCTACTTGGTAGTGTATTGCTTACAACAGCTTCCAATCTCCTTCTGCCTTCTTTCTTTTTTTTCACGTTATTTTCGTTGAGTTTCTCTCCAGAATTACTTTTACGTCTCTGTTCTCGCTTCAAATTTTTGGCGCCGGTACCAAAAAGGGTTAAAACATATCGAAACAGATTAAAAATATTAAGGTAAGTTGAAACAACTTTAGTTAACCGAAATTTGGCGACTAACTAAAATTAACCAAAAAAATTAAAACTGGGTATGACATGTCGCAAAATGACTAAAATAAATTAAAATTAACTAAAACTAACCGAAAGCTAATTGAATGACAAACCAAAACTAATCAAAAGTAGCCAAAAGTACCAAAACGAGCTAAAAGGTATCGGAATAGGTTACAAAAATCAATATTTATTTAAAACTAACCGAATTTTGGCGACTAACCAAAACTAACCGAAAGTTGATTAAAGGACTAACCAAAACTAACCAAAAATAACTAAAGGCACCAAAACGGGCTAAACCGAATCGGAACAGGATAAAAATATTACAGTAACGTTATTTATTAATATAATAATTAATATATACAGTGTGGCCCAAATTGGGTATACATGTATGAGATCTTCTAAACTATATGAGATAGAAGAATAGTTAAATGGCGAAAGTTGTAGGCCATTCAATTCCCAATTCAACGCAATTTTGATAACGATTTTCTCTCTTTTTGTTTTTGAGATATTTCCAAAAATTCAAAAAGTGGTATTTTCGAAAAAGCGCTGTACTTTTTTGTATTTAAACAAATTTATTTAAAATCTGTAAAAACATTGTTAGGACAATTTTTTACGCTCGATGCACCCATGTAACCAGTTTTTAGTTCTGAAGTTTCAGTTCTGAGAAACCATTATCACCTTCGTTTTTTCTTATGGCGGTCATTTTGTTTTTAGCACATTTAAAAAGAACATATTTTTTCCTTTCTTATGATGTATAACACTAATATTTTATTTTTATGTCAAAAAACGACAAAGTTAATTTTTAACTGAGTTGGCCATGACGGCGGAGGCCATTTGCCGTAATAAATGATAGTGTTGCTATGGTGATTCGGCGGCATTTAAGTCATTTTACTGAAAAGTGACATTATTCAGTCAAAATGCTATTTGGTAGTTTTTGTTTAAATTTTCATAAATTTTGATTTCTAAATATCGCCACGCGATATGCCATTGAAGAAAAATATGACATATTAGAATGTTATATTAAATGTAATCGAAATACAAATCTTGCCACCGCCGACTATTTGGACCTGTATCCTGAGAGGCAACAGCCAAGACTATTCGCGAGGCTTGTCCTGAACTTAAAAAATTATGGAAGCTTTGAAGTACCAACGCCAAAGAAATTTCAGAAAGGCAATCAAGCTCGTGACGATGATATTAAGGATATTTTAATGCGAACCCGAGGACGTCGACGAGAGTAAGTGCGAAGGAAATACTTATACCAAGAACTACTATCCAAACAGTCCTTAAAGAAAACAAACATCGTCCTTATAAACCTACTATTGTTCAAGTTTTAAAGGAAACAGATCAAAGGCGATTATGATTTTCAAACTGGTTTGACCCAAGGCGATTATGATTTTCAAACTGGTTTGTAAACCAATGTCATGAAAACCCCAATTTCAGTATGAAGATTATTTGGACCGACGAAACGTTTTTCAGCAACTGCGGAGCATTCATTATTGTGAAGATCCATTTTTGGGCCACTGATAATCCTCACCAAGTGTCAGAACGTAGGCCACAAGTAAGATTTGGCTTTAATGTCTGGTGTGGTGTGTACGGTAAGTCTACACAGTCCGCAAAATATTTACAAAGTCAAATAGTATAATTTGTTTTTAGATAATCAATTTATAGGACCATTCATTTACAATTAAATAATGTTACCATTATAACGAACCTCTACAGATACCAGAGCGCATTCGTTAGGCTTGAGAGCGGCAATACTGATAAAATCCCGATAGAGCGTGGCGTCCGACAGGGTTGCGTGCTGTCGCCTCTCCTATTCAATTTGTATTCCGAACTGGTTTTCTCTAAGGCACTATAACATACAAGATGGTATTAAAACTAATAGCCAAGTTGGCAATAATCTACGATACGCTGACGACACAGTCATTATCGCAGACAGCCCAGAAGCACTACAGCGACTAATAAATAAAATATCTGCCGTAGGAGAACAGCTTTCCCTAAGAATTAACATTGATAAAACAAAGGTAATGGCAATTAAGCAGAACACCAAAGATCTTAACCCAGATATAAAAGTTCGCAGCAGAATAGAGCAGGCAAGAACGACACTTCTTAATATGCGAAGTCTAATATGTAATCAAAGCCTCAGTTTAAAAGTGCGGTATCGTTTTGTAAAAGGTTACGTTTTTTCTGTGATGTTATATGGTGTCGAAACATGGATACTTAAAGCAGACATCATAAATAAACTGGAAGCTCTAGAGATGTGGGTTTTTAGAAGACTACTTAAAATAACTTGGACAGATCACATCACCAACAACGAAATACTCATACGCATGGGTAGAGACAGAGAACTGCTACAAATCATTAAGCGGAGAAAAGCCGCCTACCCTGGGCATTTTCGCAGTGTCAAGTACCAATTTCTGAAGCTAATAATGGAAGGCAAGATAGAGGGGAAAAGAGGCATAGGCAGAGAAAAAACACTCATGGCTCAAGAATATTAGAGATTGGACTGGCCTAGATGCCCACACACTATTTAGAGCCGCTCAAGATCGAGATGAGTTTGCCAGGATTGTCGCCAACATCCATTGAATGGATATGGCACCATAAGAAGAAGAAGAATGTATAAGACTATTTTAAATAGAAATAATATGATAAAAAAATAATTATAAAAAAAAATTGATGCTGAAATGAATTGAAACGCAAGTATTACAAGTTATCCTGGAATTATCCTTAAATGTATCTATATGTTTAGAAAATGTAAGATACATTTTGGAAAAAATTGAAGCAGGGTTATCCTACATATGTACGGATACATGAGTCCGAAAATTTTTAATTAAGTATACTCGCTGTGCTTTAGGAGAAGTAGTTTCTAAAATATTATTTTGAATCTCAAAAAGTGTTTTGGAAGTCAAACATTCGGTTGATAGTGTAGTCTAACAAATTCTGTGGTTCTATGTCAACGGGCGACGCTGTGACTTTTTCCCTGAAAGTGAAAGTTTTTGGAAAATCACACCGTTTTCATACGTTTTTATAAAATGGCAAAACAGTAAAAGATATCATGATAATTCACAAAGTCTAAAGAATCCTTCCTGGATCACTCGGCTACGGATGATGATGATTGTCCGTGAACTTTGACTTCGTATGGTTACTCACCTTCAAAATTTCCGTTACTTTTTTGCAAATGTAGCAGATACGGCAACGGCCTCATCACGACATGTATTTCGTGGGGAACCTTATCATCGTCTTTCACAGCTTTTAACAGACAGATGTCAGTACTTTCTCGCAAGGAAACACTTGAGTAGTAACAGAATAATTGCGTAACAATCGATTCGTAGGTAAAGTTCGCAGGAGATCTAAGGCAGCTTGTGACAGATAATTCTAGTTAGTTTGCAAACTATAAACCCTAAACTATATATTTTGATATATTATAAGTAGAGAATCATGGAAGAAAGTAGTTAAAAGCGTACAAATCAAAATGCCAAATTTTAGCATTATTTTTGCATTTCGAAGCAGTAACACAAACTATATACTTTGATATTATTTAGCTTAAAATAGTCTATTCAGATATTAGTTTTTAATGACCATATTTTTTCGCACGAGCACGAAAGTAGGAAATGATCCGCTTGAGCGTGAGTTTTCTAACGTGCGAGTGCGCTAAATGTCTTTTAAAACGTGTATTTGATACTATTTTTCTATTTTGCAGCTTTTTTTAATGAAAAATATTATTTTATTCTAGTCCCGATCAGCAGTTGCGCGACCATCTTGTCATTTTGACATCCTTATTAAGTAATAGAAATCCTATTCGAAGGGGTGTGTCGCAATTTTTGCTAGTGGGCCTTGACATTGAACAATTTTGTTATTAATATAGCTACTAGTGAACAAAAGTATACCTAACATTAGCAACCGCTGTTTGGATCTAGTTTTTGCCAACTTTAAAACTTGCCCTCGAAAAAGCCCGCCGTAGGCGGTGCCAGAGGCTTACCCGAAAGTTTTGGGTGTGACACGCCCAATTTTTACCTAAAAGTCGGTCAAATCGTTAAAAAAACAAGGATTCTGCGCCCTCTTGAATGGCAATTGTTGATCACTTAAAGGAGTTAATAAGTACTTAGGTACTTACCGATTCCAAAGGAGTAAACCATTAAAATAGTTTATTGTAACTACAAATCAATAAAGTTCGAAAAAAGTGCTGAGAAGTTCGAAAACGTTAAAAAAAAACATATGTTTGATGGCAAAAAAGGGTTAGTATATACCTTTGTCGGTGGTTAACACCTCAACCCGTGCCTCAACCTAGCCGTTTGCTAGTTTTTAAAGTGAAATTCCATTCGCCTGTTTTTGCCCAAAATACATTTTTCAGTAACTTTTTCATCACATATCACACACACACTCTTTCATTTTATGTTTATAAAAACGCCAAAAAAAAAAGAAGAACACCATTTGACACTGTGTTGAAATATCGATGGTTTCGTCAGACACTACTGCAAGATAATTGAGTTCTCTGCATACTTCAAACATGCATTGCAACAAACGCGAGAATCACTTACTTCTACTATAATCTACTAGTTCTAAAAACACCTCATTGTTAACTGAATCACTGTTTTCATTATATCCACGAAAAGGAAGGTTACGTGTCCCACATAATTTAAATGTGTATAATTTTTGAAACAACCAACCGATTTTGCTTAACCGTTTCATTATGAATATTTATTTGTTCTGCATAAGCCTTACTTGAACAAGACTCAATAGTTACATGTTCTAATAACAAAAAACTCACCAGATTGTGTTTATGCTTCGGAGAATTTTCGTGTTTTTTAATTTAGATGTCTGTTTTCTAAAATATATACCAAACGGTTCAAGGTATTCGGAATTATCTACTTAGAATAGAACATATTCACTTATCCCGAAATTCTCGATAAAACTAATGCTTAACTAAGTTTAATTAAAAGAAATGTGTCAGCATCGTCACTATATTATTTCTCTAATGACAATATTTCAATCATAACTCGAGTAAAAAAAATAATAATGATCTCTCCTATGCTCTCTATAAAACGCTGGATTCGAGTAAACCATAGTAAACGCAAGCATTGCAACTTATTGTTAAATTAAGCTAGAGAGTGTGACTCTGAATAGCGCACGGATGGGACTCGCGTCTACCTACCGCAGATTTTCGACCCTCGGACCTGCGCATTTGGCAGCAGCCCGGTGTTGTTCTAATATTTCACTTCACGCGTGGCCGCCGCTTGCTTCGCTCGCTCCGTGGGTGCAACCAAATAAAACTAACCCAATCTAACCCAAGACAATGGCCAAAATCAACAAAAAAGAACTTTGAAAAATATATGAATTAGCACGTACGCATGCGTGAAGGGTCAAAATTGCGGTAGGTAGACGCGAATACATTTAACTAGAGCGCCGAACGCCAGCGCACGGCAGATTTAGCCTAGATGTGATTACGGCTGGAGAGCGTCGAACGCTCAGCGTTTCCACTGTCAGCATCGTAGCCTCGATTTCGCTCCTATAAACCATGTATTCTGCGGCCAGTGGAGATTCAAAAATCAAAAGTATGTAAATTTGCAAATTATAGTTAGTTTATGTTAAATTGTATGTAGGGAAGGAGATTTTATTTTTCTATTAATTTTCGCAGGCAGTGCGCGCGCATGGACGCCCCTGGCAAAACTGGAATGTTGATATTGAAAAAAAATAACATTTTGCTATTTTTTTTATCATATAGAACACGTTTTCTTTTTCACCAAATAAGTTGGTCAAAAGTCGTACTGTCAACATTGATTTTAGTTTAGTTAAGTATAATAAGTATGTAAATAATAATTAATATAATTAAAGCAAGGCTTAAGCGGTCTATAATATTAACAAGATTTTATCTGCTTCTCAGAAATTTAATAATAATAAATTCATTTAATCTGTATTGTGTGTAACTTCCGAGATGTTTTATATTTACTATTTTTAAATGTATTTAACAAAAATGTTGATCAAGTACTTATCAAAGAATTTGTTTAATGAATGTTATAAAGTATAAAAATGCTTGTTTTTATACTTACAAAAATGTTTGAAAAGTGAATTTATAATTATTGTTATTACTTTTAGCTTGAGCGTGATTTGTGCTACCTTGGGTCAATGTCAGGTATTTTATATTTTGAAATTATATTTTGTTTCATTTTAATTAAACAATATGTAAAACTGAAGAATTATGATAATATGTGGTTTATTTCTTCACGCCGAAGTGTCTCAAGTCCAAATTGCTGGGGTACTAGTGTCTCTGCGCCCAAACAGCGGCGCTTAAATGACCGATTTCAAGTGGCTACGCCCAAGTGTCCTACACCGTTGTATTTTAAGTATCTTAAATATATGAAAAATATTTATAGGCATCGATTAAATACCTAATGAAGAGAAATAAATCGCCATTTATATCGTTAATTCTAAGAGTAACTCTTGAACGAGTTCATAGACCCTATGATTTTCTTTTGTTGTTTCAAATAATAGTTTCATTGTGTTCACTGACATAGAAATGCGTTGGCATATTACGAAAAGTTTCTGTATTCTTTTATTGTGCTATTTTTTGCCTTAAAATGATATAAAGTGTAATAGTAATATAAAAAGTGGGTATCTTTAGTAATGATTATGGCAACGGATATTTATCTAGAGTATCAATAATGGAGGAAATAGAAAAAGCTTAGAACTCAAAATATTTCTCTAGTTCCTATTAGAGTATGAAGACCTAGTAGATATGATAAGTGTATGCTGTTGAGATTTTTCTATGTGTTATACTAATAATTATAAGAGTAGGCGAATAAATTCTAAAATAATTTTTGAGTTTTAATTAAACTGAAGATATCGTTATATGCCCCTCTAAGATATTTTAGTTAAATTGAGGTAGCATTATAGCTTGTATGCTTCGATAATAAAGTTGTATGCTTCGGTAATAAAAGCTGACAGATTAGTATGATGGTTTTATAATTATACTCTTCGGTAAACTATTACCTCTATTGAAATCAGCAAAAATCTACGTATGTTTGGACCATGGTTTAAGATTAGAGGATCATGCAATAATAATTGTTGGTATTAAAATAACACTTTATCAACTCACACTTACGAAAAAAAATAGCTTTGTCTATTGTATTATTTTTGTAACTAAGATTAAAACCGTATAATCAAAACATCTAAATATGATTTGCAGATTAATATCTGGAATTGGATTACATACATTTTCACGACTAATTTACTTTAGTTTAATGCAAAATTAATTAGTATTTCCATAGCTTTCAATAGAGGTTGAGGAAAATATGTGCGAAAAAAGAAACAGCAAGGTCTTTTGAAGCATAATTATTTCAAAACATACGTTTGCTATTTTAGGTGTGAAAGTTTGCAAATAGTCTCTTAACATATAATTAAAATTACTAAATATTACACTATTTGTGTATTAAATCATATAATTTGTATTTATTTGAATTATAAAACTCAAAAAGGTTGTAATATCTAACCATACAAACTCATTCAAAACCACAATATATCCAGATTATACAAGATCGTTTAAGAAACTCAATATTTTGCGGAACGTACAAATCCAATAATAGTGATTTCACTTGATAATCTGTGTTACATTACTGCAACTTAATTAAGCCTATAATTTATATTTAATAGGTTTGTTTCACCGATATATTCGAGCATTTTGTTATCGTTGCCACAATTACTATGATTGTCTCTTGTCTCTGTCATGTTCTCAGATTTACCGAACTAGAGCCTTTGTTTCAATACTTATTTTAAAAATTTTCACCCTAAACCACTTTAAAATATATTTTGTAAAACGACCTTTCTATTGTGTTTTTCTTATTTTGCATTAGTTATGTTTACTGTTTACAATCAAAACTTCAGAATCTTTATTACTGCTAGTGAAGAAAGTTAGATGTTACTGCATGAGATGCCAACAATGACAAAGGGACTTCTTGAGAGGAAGAACTAATATTACTTTGTACCTAAACTATTACTCAACGAAAAACATACGGTTATATTTTTAAGTACATTTATATTTATTTTGACAATTATCTAAAAATATTAAGCCACTAGTCTACTACTGAATTTGATGGCAGTGTGGCACAAAAGTATGGAAACGGCCATTTTACTCGGAAGCCCATTTATCAAACGGCTTCAAATTCGGGATATAGGCATAAACTATGATTTTGCATTCATTAAAATATTTTTGACAATGCAGTGTTGCCGCTTCTACTAAAAAGTAGTAACAACTGTAATATTTTAAATGGAAATGTATATTATTGGATATTTGGATAGTGCGAAAAAGTCTAGACATATTTCATAAATAATGTCCTATACCTATTTGAAATAGGAAAGGTATTTTAACGTTAACCCTAATATTGGTATCAAATCGCGCTCGATATCGTAGATTTAAGAAATCTAAAAAAAGTGGGAAAAAAGTAAAAAAGTAGGTTGGGAAAAGTAATCAATTACTACTTGACGTGCACTACCGTTACAGTAGCCATACACAAAATATGCACGACTGCATACTTTTGAGAAGAAAATCGGTAAGGCATTTTGATATGAAGAAAACATTTGCACTCAATAAGAAGCTGCTGCATGCACTGGAACCACGGAGCTTATTATGAATTTTAGTAACATATTTGATTCAACGTGAGAAACCGTTGTAAATCTTAGTTTGGTCTCCTTTACCTACATTTGTTCGTAATTCCGGATATTTTAGTTACAAAAAACTATTAGATGAACAATGCAAGCGGAGTTCCTATGTTTTCGTATTTATGATACTTCCGGCTGTACCTACTAGATATTTAGAAAATAGGAGAAATTATGAAATGCCAAGTTAAGAAGTGCAATTTATATTGCTCTGAATATAACCAAATAGATTTTAGAGCTTTCGAAACATAGACTAGGCCACGACAAAACGATTTAAGCACCAAAAATCTGAGCGCGATTGTCTCTTTACTTTCCCAAACTAAGCAAAAATAATCGAAACTAATTTTTATTACCCAAATAGGCGCAATGAGACAAGTGCACTACGCGCTTGAACAACCGCACCTAATACCTAATACAGAGCCAAAATTAACCCAAGCTAACAAAACAAGCGCACTTCACGTGGTACTCTCTTAACTAATCCAGATTATTGAACCAAACAAGAGCGCATTTGCCTCTTAACTAACTCAATCTATCCAAAACTAACGAGGGCTATGCCACACTAACCAAACAAACGAGCATTTGTCTCTCTTAGTTTTGGTTCATCAAAAAACGAACACCTTACATAAACTGAACTAACGAATTATTATTATTTTAATAAACACAGAGTACTTCTGAATCACCATCTATCTATAAAGTGTTGTCTGACTGTGTCCAACAAAATACCATATTTTAGAAACGAACAGAAATTACACTTGGCAACACCTACGCGTACGACAGCTGTGCCGCGCCGTGCTGATCCGAACTAACCCAAATAGTTCAATTATAGTACCAACCCAAACTGACCCAAACTAAATTACCCACCAAACTAAACTAACCCAAATTAGTCCTAACCTAAAGTAACCGAAATACTGCCGAACAAAGGTTTGACAAAAACCTTCACAAAATCAATTAAAACATATATCAATTTAAAGTTTTTCCATAATATTATCCATATATCTAATGGATTTCCGCGAGAGAAAGAGAAAACTACTAGCCAAATAGAATTATAGAAAAAAAGAGATATATGTCATTAATTACACCATTTAATTAAAAAGGTTTTTCTGGACCGGCAAAAAAAAATAATAGGAAAATAACAACAGACAGGTTTTAGTTAAATTATGATATACAAAAATCGAAGTTTCTGGAGCACAAAACATTTCCGCAGAAAAAAAAATTGTGGTAGTATTCTTCAATAGAATCATCCTATAGAACGATATTTTTGTAGCCGATTTTCACTAAAAGAAACTTGAGTCAAAAATTAAATTAAAATTATTAGTCTTCTACCTTTAAAAACAATAATTTGCAAATCGTTCCTAGTAAAGATCTATCCTTTCGTTTTAGATCTTTCCCCTATTCGAACTGTCTCACAATATTTTTAAGTGTTTTTTGCTGCTAATGGATCAGCTAGCAAAACGAAATTAGGCAATGGCGAAACTAGATTTTTTTGCAAATTTGTTTTATTCAAGGATATAAAATAATAAATAATGGGAACATGTGTTTTATATAATTATAATTTTTATTTATTTATTAATATGGGGAAAACTATACATTATATAAAAGAATATTTATGTTGGGGAACCTTCGGCAAAATCCACTAAAACGGAGTTTTATCTACAATACCGAAACAGAATTACAGCACTCGACGCGCGTTTCGCTAACCATGTTAGCATCATCAAGAGATGTGAGTCGAGTGCTATAATTCTGTTTGGGTATTATGGATAAAACTCCGTTTTAGTTAAAAGAATATCTAAGAAATGTAGACTATCCTCCCTCAATACTATTACTATGTAAATTATATAAATGTGACCATAGAGTGGAGGCATATTCAAGGCCAGAACTTACTAGAAAACAATTTACCATTTTTAAAGAATGAACAGATAGGTCACGCTTACAGAAACTAAAAATATTTTTTTTTTATATTTAAGGATAATTACACTACTGAACAAAAGCATTAAGACCATCCAGAAAAATTCTACATGCGTGTTCCCACTAATCACATGGTACAACATAAAATCGTCAGATGACAGGAGGAAATCACAATTGGCCAAGCTCTGGTTTATATCACTACGACCAACAAGCGTACTTTTAAGCTAGGCTACAGACCGGTCGCCTAATTCCATCGCACGTAGTTTAGCCAGCAGCAGGTTATAGTTAACTCTGTCAAATGCCTTGGAGAAGTGCGTATAGACTGAGAACACCTGATAATAGCCTTCCTCCAAGGCAGCCAACAAACCACTTTCATAGTCAACTAAGTTGGTAAGTACTGGCCGATACCTCATGAAACCATGCTGCCCGTTAACAATAAGACTTTTGCAAGCCTATATGAGCATCATCATCATCATCACCATTTATTTCCATAACTCTATTAACAAGT
>JAEQML010065008.1:0-21458 GCA_016904865.1 Pissodes strobi | reverse complement strand
AGCTGGCAAAGTGAGAAGTCCATAACTTCTAAAAAGATCACGACAGGAATGTCTACACCTGACACCAGCAATATTTCGTACAGCTCTCTTTTGCATTTTCAATACCATATGCATGCCTGAGGATGCACCTCAGAAGATTATAGTTCAAACGGGTTACAAACTACGCAATATAGTAGGATAACAAAGTATTCAAGTTAACAACACTTCTAAGGCGAAAGATTGCAAAGCAAATAGTGAACAACTTCTTACAGAGGTTGGTGGTATGAGGAACCCAGTTCAAAGAATTATTTATTTATTTATTTATTTATTTATTTATTTATTTATTAACAATAATACTTACAGAGTTGAAAACTCCAAAACAACTTCTTACAGAGGTTGGTGGTATGAGGAACCCAGTTCAAAGAATTATTTATTTATTTATTTATTAACAATAATACTTACAGAGTTAAAAACTCCAAATAGTATATAAAACACATTTTTTCCAAGTACTCCAAAAACTCAATCTTAAATAATTAACACAATTGTCTTACCAATACTCTCTGTTTAAAACACAAAAAACTATATCTAAATAGATCGATACATTCGAAATGTTGGTTATAATTGAGTTCCATATTCAGTTCGATGGCGCACAGTGTGAAACAGTTGTCTCGATCTCGTTGTTCTTTGGGGTAATCGAAAAAGAACCAATGACAATAATTGACTGCACTCAATTTGGCCATTAATCAATTTAAATAAAAATAATACCAATGCATTTTGTCTGCGTTGTTCAAGACCTTGAATACCTGCCAATTGAATGCGTGTCAAGTATGACAAGTCCCTGTATGGAAACCTCAACTTGTACAATACAAATTTCACAAATTTGTTCTGAACCTGTTCTATGCGATGTATATGACAGTTATAGACAGGACTCCATATAACACTATTATATTCTAAAATGCTACGTACCAGACAGTTATACAATGATTTGATAGCTTTAATATCACCAACATTTGAACAGGTACGACGCAGATAGCCCAACATTCTTGTTGCTTTTAACACTACGTTATCAATATGCTTATTAAAACTCAAGTCGCTGCAAAAAACCACGCCCAGATCATTAAAACTGACCACCGATTCCATTGCAACGCCTTCAATCGAATATTGATACTCTAAAGGACTTTTTACTTAGACTTATAAAACCGCATAATTCTGCATTTGAGAATCTTAATCTCCAAATAATTCAAATTACACCAATTGACTAGATTAGTTAAGTCTTGTTGCAGTGCCAAACAGTCATCGATAGAATTAACAACACTAAACAACTTGAGATCATCTGCATACAAAAGACATCTGCAGACGTGACAGAATTAATAAAAAGCAGGAACAAAACTGGGCCCAAGTGGGAGCCCTGCGGCACGCCCGACGTAACATTTATTTGGCGAGACACTACAGCTCCAACTTTAACACACTGCTTACGATCGGTAAGATAGGACTGAACCCACCGAAGATATGGACCGGAAACCCCCAGGCCTGAAAGTCTCTCAATAAGCAGCCCGTGACAGACTCGGTCGAAAGCCTTCGTAAGGTCTATATAAATGACGTCCACCTGAGAACCTTCTTCTACGCCATTCACCACATAGTCATGAAATATTCCCAAATTAGTAGCAGTTGATCGGCCCTTGAAGAAACCATGTTGATTGGAGGATATCTGATGTTTAAAGCATTCAAAAAGTTCCTCAGTGATTATCGACTCAAACACTTTAGACATAATAGGCATCAGAGAAACACCACGATAGTTTTTAATGTCCTTTTTTGATCCAGACTTAAAGATGGGAACAAGCCAGGAGTGTTTCCACAATGTTGGAAAGCCGCCCTGATCAAAAGATGCCTGGTAAACAAGACTCAATGGACTCGCCAATGAGTCGCAGCAGTTCTTCAGGAAAACTGAAGGAATCCCATCTGAACCCGTGCTCTTGCCTTTGTCCAGTGAGCTCAGCCTCCCGACAATTTCCTCAGAAGTGAATGAGTGATGATAAATGCATCCACCCTCCGAAATTACTGGAAATTGCTGGTTCTAGTAATCCCTGTAACAGTCTTCAAAATGCTCCGCAAAAGCATCTGCAATTTCATTTGGTGTTTGTTTATTTTGGTCATTGTACTGCATGCTCTTAGGAATCAGTGAATTTACATAAGACCAGAAATACTTAATGTTTGACGGAACCATTTGCTCGGTATTTGATATATATAAAAGGTAGCTCAGTTCTATCAACCATTTTGATTCCCTTCGAAGTTAAGAGTATTCTACATAATCCACCTGGCTCCTAGAAAATTTATATTTCTGGTAAGCTTTATTCTTCCTGCTTATTACGTTCTTAGTTTCACTGGTGTACCATCTGGGATATTTGTTGCGTTTTCTAACATTCTTTGGAACATACTTCTCAATACTGTCAAAGAGGAATTTGGGCGCTTCCCAGATGCTTGCTGCTGAGTGGGATTACTGGCGGCGTTCCTCCTTGAGCTGGGGGTTGTAGATCAGATGGAATAACGACTCGCTTAATTCGAAACAAACTGTGCTTATATTGGTCTTCAGATACAGGAAGGAATGCACTTAGAATGACGACTATGTTTGAATACAATTTACTAGAATAGCGTAGAACGCATGACCATTCGGTGAGGACTGACCGGACTCGACCTATTCGGCTCCCTTGAGTTTACTTTTAGTTTAAATTGTTATGAGCGTTTTGATTCGTTTCAGTTATATTGGTATATGATTTAATTAGGTTTCACCTTTATCTATGGTTCACTTTACTTTTTACTTTAAGTTTTACGTTACTTTTACACTTTACTTTTACACTGACGTAACTTTAGGGGAGGTTTGATCTTGGTTCCCAGAGAAGCGTTTGGCCTTAATTGAAAGGGAACTACTTAACCAGAAAGTCAAGATCGGGAGGTTGACCTTGTTTACCAGAAAAGCGTTTGGCCTTAATTAAAAGAGAACTACTTAACCAGATAGTCAAGGTCGGGAGGTTTGATCCTGGTCACCAGAAAAGCGTTTGGCCTTAATTAAAAGGGAACTACTTAACCAGATCATCAGGATCGGGAGGGTTTGAGCTTACAGGAGGAGCGTTTTGCCTTAATTAAAAGGGAACTACTCAACCAGATAAGTTGTTGTCTACTTGATTTGCCCGTTCTTTTATACTAAATTTTGTTGATATTTGACTGATTGTTTTTAAAACATGTTTAGATAATACTCATACTATTTGATCCTTCAATGTCAAGTATCAAGTTCAAATATTAGACTGAGTGTTCTTTTGTTATTACGCTTTCTAGCTTACAATACCATGAAACAAAATGTCATAAAAAGTTGCAACACCGTCGTCAACGTCAGTGCACTTTTCCAACTATCCCCAGTCAACGTTCAAAAAGTAATTATTAAGACTTTGGTAGTCTGCTCTGTCAAAGTTATAGACCACATCATCGTCATTTTCTAAAATAGCAGGAGATGATAATGAAAATTGCAATTCAAGTGGTATATGATGCTGCACAACTCGACTAAGTGGTAGCTGGGCTGGCCTCGCCGTGAAATCAGGAAGCTCATCACAAAACACAAGATCTAGATATCTGTTAAATTCGTTAGGTAAATGGTTGGCCTGCTGAAGCTCATTAACAAACATTCCCGAGATTAAAACTTCCGACACAGGCGAAGACAGGTCAGAAGGCACAAGAAAACCATCACCCAATTGACCATTGACAAATTGAAATCTCCAGTAAGCAGCAATTTACTGTGCTTGTATTTACTTCTAAGCCCCTCCAAGGTATCAATAAAATGCTGGTAGGATTCACAGGCCGTATTCGGAGGGAAATAGACGCATCCTATAATGACCGCTGTCTCATTCATCTTTAGCAATACCCATAGGTCTTCAAAAACGGGATCATCCGAGCCCGGCAACATACTGGAATCAAATGGCAATCAAGGTGCCACCACCCCTAGCACAGTTCAAGGCTTCATAATTTCTGTCCGATCTATACACAACGTAACCCGAATCAAACATTTCTGTACTGCAAATACCTTCCGTAAGCCATGTCTCCGTAAGGAATATGAAGTCGAAGCACGCTGCCCTTACAGCATTGGACAGCTGTGTAGTTTTAGTTCGAAGTCCTCCAACATTCTGATAATAACCAGACAGCATTGATGATGGACGCGTCACAGGTGAACTTTTGATCTCCGACGAAGCAAAAAATTTTCCGGAGCTTCATTGAGAAGTATGTAATTTCTCAAAAGGAATATAATAAACTCTGTTTTGGTCTTATAATCAACAATGCCATCCGTATCCGTACTAACAAGTTGAACAAATGCAACATCACTTCCACCCAAATACGATCTCACAACTGTGTTCATACGGTGTATAAAGTTATTTAGAACAGGCCTGTGCGCATGGTAACTACAGCCAACAACAACTAAGTTGGTACCAGATGTCACCAGGAGCAGCTGGTCCAGTTCGGCCCTCATTATCGGTCTTCTACCGCATTGTAGTCAGAAACGAAAACAATGACATGATCACTTTTATCAAATTGTTTACATAACCGTTGACACTCATTAACAATACCGGCAAAAAAGAATTTTGAGTTTATTTGACAGTTAATATCAAACATGCTATTAGTCCTATGCTTAAACATTAACGGCGTTCCTCTGGCACATTGACCCCCCACAATAAGCAGCTGTCTTTTACGATCACATGTTCCAGAACCAAAAGCCTTGAAAGGTTCTTCACCTGATTCTACGTTATCTTTGGCTTTTATTTCAGATAACACCTGCCGTAGTTCTTTTAAACTCTTAGAGTAAACTTCGTTCTCCTGTTCCAAAACATTGATAGTAGTAATCATGTTCTTATTTAAGTCATTTAGTTCTTTTATTTTGACTTCAAGCTTCTGCCTTGTTTCATTCCATGAGCCTACCTCCAAAATTATTTCTGCTTCTTTATTCTTCAGAACTGCAATTTCACTTTCCAGGAAAGCGTTGCGATTAGTCAAACTTTCCAGCTGAGATGCAAACTTAGTTTCTACATCCAACACCACATCCTCAAATACTTGTAAACACCCAGTAGTCTTGCCTCGGGCACCTGGGCGATTGCCCGCTTTAACCAAATAACTTTCACTGACTGTTGATGCTCGAGGCGTAATATTAATAAATACAGTTTTTTTTTAGGGTTTAAACTCAGCTTATTCGTTAAAAACCACTGTTCAAATACACTTAACATATCTTGCCGCCTTATGATAGTCCCTCTCAGTGTGTCCGTATTGTCATCCGCGAACATCGTCAAGTCACTTTCATTATCAACAATTCTGGGCAAGTCATTAACCAATATTAAGAACAACAGAACAACAGTGGCCCGAGAATGGATCCCTGCGGCACGCCGATAGGGACATCTAATCTGTCCGACCTCACTCCATTAATATCCACAATTTGAGACCTATTCGTTAGATATGATTTTAGCCAATCACTGACTTTTCCTCTAAAACCGTAGTGATTTAGTTTTGGTACCAATAGGGTATTGTCGATCAGATCAAAGGCCTTGCTTAAGTCCATGAAAAGACCCAAGCATTTCTTGTTTGTATATAAGTAATTATAAAGGTTCGCAAGAAACTGTAAAATGGCCGAGGCTGTACTCCTACCCTTCCTAAAACCATGCTGACAGTCTGTAAACATTGGAAATGCCGACATGAAATTGCATATTTGTTCAAAGACGACTTTTTCTAGGATTTTAGAAATTGAACTCAATAAGGATATCGGACGATAATTTTCCAGCGCAGCATGTTATCGCCTTTTTTGTGCAAAGGTATTACTTTAGCAATCTTAAAAATATCCAGAAATGTTGCAGACTCAATAGACAAATTTATAAGAAACGTTAGCGGTTGTCCTATGAAATTTACCATATGTTTTAGAAAATTTGAAGAAATCCCGTCTATTCCAGAAGAGTTAGATTTTTTTAAAGAATGTATGACTAAACAAATCATAATCGCAACACGTGAGAAAACATAATTGGGTTATCTGGAAAAACTAGATGGTCACCATCAGCACTTCGAGTCGATATCAATTTCTGGGGTACATCCACAAAGTATCTGATAAAACTGTTCGAGATAAGAAGTTTGTCCTGCGTTTTCTCATCATTGATGAACATAAAGGTCACATTTGCGACATTTCTACGTGATAATGTGCTTGATATAATATTCCACGCGGTTTTGCCTTTGTTAGTTGATGCGTTATACAAACTGTCATTATGTAATCTTTTTGCTGACTGACTTTTTGTATTTTCTATAGTAATTTATAATAATATTGTTATTTGATTCAGTGGCTAACTTGTACAATAATTTTTGAGAAGATGTTCGGATGCCCTGGGTCATCCAATGTTTTTGCGTAATTTTATTTAACCTTACTTTTTTTAGAGGAAAAGATAAATTAATATAATGAATTAAAAGTTCACCAAATACTTTAAAGGCAACGTTCACATCTTGTGCTTCATAAACTGATAGTCATTTCTCAAGAAAAAAATACAGTGTGTTATAGTTTTCCTCGTTAAAAAAATATGTTTATAAGCAAACCGTGGGATTTTCTCAGCAAGGGAAGTAACTCTAATTTGTAGCGCTTGCGATGAATGATCGGATAGTCCGTTAAAATCAATTAGAATTTTCTGCTCAATATTGGGAAGGTTAGAACAAATATAGGCTATGGCTGTACTCGAATCAGCTGAACATCTTGTAGGTGAATCAACATGACATACAATTCCATAGGCAGCAAGTAAGTCGATAAGTTCATTTCGTTCAAAGGATTTACCAAGAAAGTCTATGTTTAGATCACCACACATGATGACGTGCTCGTTTTTATTACTTTTTATGTTAGCCTCTAGAAATTTAGAGTGTTCAACCAAAAAAATATTTACATTAGCAGATGGAGAGCGATAGATACAATATATTTTAAGGGTATCACTATCCTGCAAGGTGATGGTCACATCACAAGTTTCAAAGAATGTCAGTACAGCTGAACCTACATAAATTACATTTGTTGGTTGAGATACAAGGGTCATTTCTATTGCAATTCCGCCCCCCTGCTCTCCGATCTGCAGAAGTTACTAACTAGTTCAAAATCATCCAGGCTTACCAAATTGAGCTGATCTTCCGTCATCCAGTGCTCCTAAATGCACACAATATCAGCGCGACATTGCATTAGATTCAACCCCCAGATATCCTGCTTATTATTTAAAGATTGTACATTCTGGTGATATATTTTTACGGCATTATACTTATCAATATCACCCTGCCCTTGCTGTTATAATTGCTATTCTTCATTAAATTTAACTTTTTGCTTTTCAGCATTTAATCGCTTTTGTAAGACTTTGCAATTCTCAACAAACATCAAGAGACAATTTTAATTTTTTATTTGAGTCGATACAATTTATGCACTTTACTATGTCAGAATTGCATTCACTTTTGACATGATCATTTGCGACGCACTTTATACACACATCCACTTCACATTCAGAGGCTCTTTGGTTTTGCTGCTATCCTGCATATCGACGATACGCCTGTTGTATCCACAATCTTTTTCATTCCTTCCAATTCTTGTACAATAGACTGTTTAAAGGCCTGAAACTCTCGCTTCATATCCATGCAAAACTCAACAAAAGCCAGGCAGCTTTCGCAGAACCATTTATGTCCTGGTATGTTCTTAATAGCATTGTATTCTTTACTGCTCAGAGATAAACCCTTTACGTGAAAAAAACCCTTACAGACTCCCGTGCATCCTACACTTGGTTCATGATTTTCTGGGTACAGATTCTGCAGGGGACAGCCTCCGGATCCATTTGAAAAGTGTATGCTGATATGATTTAAATTATATTATCCATCATCACCCTTCACGAAAATATTCAAAAATTGGTTTAATACAGATCTGTTTAAAATTATCCTTTGCACGAAAAAACAAATTCCGAGCGGGAACCACTGATAAGAAATGTCGACGAGAATTTAATAAACCGTTTATTTGTTTAGGTTTTTCTAATTTTTAGTTGAATTTTCATAGAAACTCACAGATTTTCACATGAATACAAGCACATTTTTTTAATAAACACGACGACACCAAACACACAGATTTAGAAATTTCCAGATGACAAAACCGGCCTATTTTTACCGAGCCGATGCGAACGCTACTTATTCTGTCGCCTTCGCGACGATATATGGATATATTTTGGAGAAACAGCTCTTTCCAAAATATGAAAATGACCGAATGCAGTTTTTCTAAGACAACACGCTCGAAAGCAAAATTATCTGGTTATTTTGATTCACGAGTGTAATTCGGGGGAATATTGCCTGAATAAGGACATGGTTTTAAAAAATAAATTTTTATTCTTTTTTTAATACAAAAACCTACATGTAACTGTATACAAAGTAAAGAGTCTCAAAATTACGATTTTTCTAATCCGTAACGAGACATTAGAGAGATTTTAAGCCCCCTATTTCATCAGGTGGTTATGATTATCGTTATTGTGAGCATGCGCAGTACTAAAATGTCATCACCTTGACTTTATTAAGGATAACGGTTTCCGTTAATTACGAAGAAATAAGGAAGGTGTTATCGTAATCGTTGTGGTTATTTCATGGACTGCAATGTCGCCAATGCGCTTAGAAGTTACTAACATTCTTTTGAGTTTGGTGAAATTTGATTGATTATTCGATGACAAATTTGAAAACGTATAGAAATTATATTTTTATTATATCGCCAAAAAAAACGGAAATATATCGCAAAATAGTCGTTAAAGTACTCGAGAGCCCACAAGCAACGTCGCAATTCGATAAGTGTACACAAGGATAGAGGATTAGGACACGGTGAGGTACCTAGGAGTCACGCTGGACGCTAAGTTTACCACCTCCAGAACACCAGGTACAGAACAGGAGTAGCAGCAAGAGCCATATATCCCTACATCAACTTCCTTATTCTATAAAAAAATGAGACGGCTTTGCTAGAACTCATAACCCAGAAAGTTTATATGGTTCCATATTATTCACTTGTGGCCCATATGACCTGATGATACCCAATTACCCAATCTTAATAGTAATATACAATTATGAAGTATAATTATATAATGTAATGAAGCAAATCTAATATTTCCCTACAGGGATCTTTTTAAAGAGGCCCGAAAACGAGCACCCTGTATAATCTACATAGACGAAATCGATGCGGTAGGCAGGAAAAGGAGTGGGAGTCTAGGCGCAGGAGGTACTGGAGAGAGTGAACAGACTTTGAACCAGTTGTTGGTAGAAATGGATGGGATGGCAACACAAGAAAACGTTATTATGTTAGCTTCAACCAATCGGGCTGATATTTTAGATAAGGTGAGTCTCACAATTAATATATGGTTAATGTATTATCGACGTACCTAATTATATATTTACATTTATACCATTGTGAATATGTCGTCCAAGTCCCAGTTCTTGAAACCACCTCTCTATTTCCTGTTTTGCTGTTTCTATGCAGATGCTAGTATCTAGAATGTTATATCAATAGAGATACAGATATTAGCTATTATTTTCGAATTTACCTGCACAGATTTATCTTGTTTGCGAAATTACTAGGCTTTTCATCGATAGATGTCAGTCAGCAAGCAAAGTGAACTATATTTTTTACATATGATGGTTTTAGGCCTTACTACGACCTGGAAGGTTTGACCGTCACATTCTAATCGATTATCCAGACCTTATTGAACGCAAAGAAATTTTTGAACAGCACCTAAAGGTAATTTCGTTAGAACATGCCCCAGAAACCTACTCAAAAAGGTAAGCCTATCAAATAATTTACGAAGTACTTATTTAAGCTTGTTTGACACGATGCGGTATAAATAGCAACGTGTCTACAAGAAATTTCCTCTTTTACTTGCTACTGTTTTTGTCTCACTAGGGACTCTATACTGTTTTGACAATTAGTCTGTCATGTCCCGACAGCGCGTCTTCGAGGTTAAACGGTCTTCGTCGCTAGTCCAGATATCATTCTTTTTTCATATCAGATATTGACCATCATTTTAGAACAATTCATATTGGACGAATTGACGTCTCAAAGGCCACTTGACACAAAGTGAAATCACCGAAGTGACCCCTGGTGGTAGGAGTTTCCCTCTTCTTTTTCTGATGGGCTTTCTAAATATAAGGTCATGTAGCTCTTAGTCCTCCTGTTACCATAACCTTCGAGCGTGCTTGTTTATTTATAAATATTGCTTCGTTTATTTTGTCTGCTTTTTTATCGTTATGGTTGTAACGCTTTTTCTTGTCCCTCTAATAGGCGCAAAATCTTCACTCCAGCTTAGGAGGAACTGAGAGTGAATAATTTCAAATTAAAAGAAAATTTTAAAATTTGAGAATTTAAAATTGAAACTGAATGAATTTACTTGTATCAATACGTAAGCTAGAACGAGTTGTCGTCGTGCGTCATAAAATGTTAAAATGATAGCGTTCACAGAAAAAAAAGATGCAAAAAAAACCCGGAACCACTCACCTGACTAAAGCAGCATTCAAATCCCACAAAGGGCAGTTTCAGACACCAAACACTTAATAAAAGATAAGGCACAGATATGGACTGAAACTATATTAACGGCCCGGTTGGAGAATCCCACAAAAGGTAAAATCAAAATTAATTCCAACCGGCCGGCACCAAAAACTGCCGACTCAAAGACAGGTTGACGTAGAGTGGCGCCAGTAAATCGGAAACTCGAGAATTCCCACTTTGAAAATTTCGCTCTACCAATGAATACATGGCTTGACAAGTCACATAAGAGATTTGGACAATAGAAACCTGGGATTTCGATGTATCGGCATCTACCATGGAAAACTACTCGGGGTAGCCAAAAGGGCATTGTCGTTCGACCACTCCATTTAAAAAAAATGTCCAAATTAACCCGAACGTAATCACGTAATTACGCGCGATGCTAGACTGGACACCAATCCAAAAGCAGTACGCGTTAATGTTAAAACCCATCATTTGCGCGCGACGTCGAAGATTCTCGACAATGACGCTATCCGGAACCGGATACGCCACAAACCACCAACCTTAACCTTGGGATCCTTACGCGCCAAATTCAACCCAAAATTGTTGTCTGTTTAGCGCCACGCGAATTTTATACTTAATTGCCTCGACCAGAGCATCGTCGGAACGATACGGAAACTGGACGAAACCTACGAGGGTGTTACGCTAACAAATGTAATTGCGCTGGAAACTCTAGGGACGGCAGCGAGTTTAAACGCACTTTTCGCTTCGATATACGATAGCCAAATCGGCCCGTGATATGGTATTCAGTCAACATAATAGAACATATTTGGGGTGGGAAAGAGACTTCCACTTTTAAGGTCCAATTTAGGTGTTTTATTATTATTCTGAAGCATATTTATATAATTTCGTTTCGTTTTAAAAAACTAATTTGCTCCCTAATACGGCATTAATGTGGAATGGTGTCTATTCGACTAGAGACTAAGACAAATCCAAATCCAGTAGGTTGTTTATATTAGGATGTAGACTCTGTATAAGGTGGAATGCTATGCTGTGGTGGTGATCACAAAACCTTATTATGATTATTAGATGTGTTCAAAAAATTTAAAAGTAATAATTAGATTTTGAACCTACCATTTCATTCCTGTTTTTTTTTAACTGCCAGTATATTATGATTTGCTTCTTTACTGTCATTATGTCTTCCTTATTCGACAGATAATTTAGGCATGTTGACGGTTCATCCGATGTTTGCTAATTTGTCCGCCGTTTATCATTCACAGGCTTCCAGTAGCAGAGTATTATTATGGTTGTTTTCAATTGCACTTTGTGAGACTGTTAAAATTACAAAATTTTTATATTTTCATTTAAATGTACTCAATTTACCTCACTAATTTCATGATAATTATTTATTTAATGGCGCCCTGTCAGCCGGACACATTTTCTCCTGTCAAAACTGGTATACAAAGACCTGATTTTTTAGGTTAGCATATTTGACGCCAGGATTCAGCGGTGCTGATATAGCTAACGTTTGTAACGAAGCAGCTTTACACGCAGCTAGAGAGAAACAGCACAAAGTAACTGGGGCCAATTTGGAATATGCTGTCGAGAGGCTTGTCGGTAAGGAAGACTTCATTGTCAAAGCAAAACAAGGCTAAAACTTGGTTTATTTTATAAATTCAATATTAAATGTTATAGAACTTGTTTGTTCGAATGAGTTATGTCTATAAGAATTTGGCGGATTTGATAATCTAGGACTAACGAATATGCAATATTTGTCTAAACAAGTTGCTATTTAATTCAGATATATCATATAAATAAATTTGCTACGTTCTCAGGTGGAACCGAAAAAAGATCTCACTCAATGTCACCTCAAGAAAAAAGCATTGTTGCCTACCACGAGTCGGGCCACGCCTTAGTCGGTTGGATGCTGGAACATACCGATGCTCTTTTGAAGGTTACCATCGTACCTAGGACCAATTTGGCACTGGGTTTCGCCCAGTATATACCGAAGGATCAGAAGTTATACACCAAAGAAGAGGTAAGGCGATATACTTCTAAACTGCTACTTAATTTTTGAACAGCATCATTTCACATGGTCTGTATCTATGAGTCGCCGTCGATTAGTTCTTGTTAAATTTTTAATTGTTCTACTTACCTATGTTTTTCAGCTGTTTGACAGAATGTGTATGACACTAGGAGGTCGAGTCGCCGAATCAATCGTCTTCAACAAAATCACTACGGGAGCTCAAAACGATTTGGATAAAGTCACGAAAATGGCTTACGCAAACGTCAAAGAATACGGGATGAACGACAAAGTAGGACTAGTCAGTTTTCCCGAAGAGGAAACCAAGGAATTAGGTAAAAATAGCGATAAGTTGGCGTTGATTCGAGATAATATCCGTTCTGGTGTTTTTTAGATTTTTTACATTAACAACCAATATACAGGACAGGGTATAATAAAAGTAACATTTAACAAAAATTATTCATTTTAATACTCCTCCTAAATACTTGCTGTGAAGAAAGACCTAATTTTACCCTCAAAGTTTAAAAAAACAATAACCATTGAAATAAAAAACGGCTACGATACAATGGTATACTCCATACGAAGTCAGTGTAAACGGCTAGGAAATTGGGGTACAATCAATTTCTTATAGATTTGCATTGAAGTGCATGATATAAAAATCAAAATCCTGATTGACGGCTCCTCGTACTCGGGCCACGAACAGATATACTCGTAGCAATAAAACCGGGCACTATAACCTCGAAAGGCCTGACAGGCCCTATGCGAGAGGAATTATACCTGGCTTATACATTCTTATAATAAAATATAAATATTATAGTAAATAAAACAAATGTTATTATAATAAGTATCTATTCATAAGTATTTAATTATAACGACAAAAAAGTATAAATTTGTGAAAGTGAACGCATCGCGTAGCGAGCGCTCTTAAATAAGTGGTAGTTTTCAGTGTTTCTGAAACGAATAAAACAGATATTTTTTTGCTACTCATCGCTGGGATGTTTCCGCAATCGTTTGTGTGACATTTGCATCAGAATTAATGACACATCAGTTTAATATTTTAATCCATTAAGCAGTGTTAATACTATAAAAACTCTTCGCTATCGAATTCCAAGCCTAGTGCAAAAACTGCTATATTGCGTTTTGCCTGGTTAGTATCAGTGGACTATGAATTATTTTCGACTTCGGCCCATCATATGTGGTCGGTTTCGCCTTGTGGAGTTCTGTTTTAGTGATATCTTGCTTCGGACTGGATTTGAATTTTGCGCTCAACGATTTTTGACTAAAAATAATCTCTGATTGGAAAAATGGCGGGCTCCGAGCAAAACGAGCAGAATCCTGTGCCTCCTGACATCCACAACAAACAGTGGGAATTGTTGTTTGCATAGTTTGCGAAAATGTTTGGCACAAGAGTGACTTCATAAGATCAAATAAACAGTGTAAATTTCTATCAGGTGTGATGGTAATATGAAAGGAACATACACAAACCGACATAACTTCAAATAAGGAGAGGGATGAACTAATATTAAAAGAAAAGATTAATAATCTAAAGACTGAAATAAAAAAAAAACTTCAGCAGGCTCATAATGACCTTAAACTAGTGAGTGAAAAAACATATGTTTCCCTGCTCCACAATGAGAACATGCTACTCATAAGAGAAATGAGTAAACTCTCTAGTGAAAAGAAAGCTCTAGTACTTGTTAATAATGAAATGAATGAAAAATGTAAAGTTTACAAGGAACTAAACAGTGACCTTGAGTCGAAGTGTAAAACTATGAAAGAAAATAACAATAAATGTAACCTAAACGTTAGCTATGCACAGGTGGCTGCTAGTAGATCACAACACAACTACAGAAATAATTTAAAAACAACTCAGTCTTTAATAATCTCTTCAAGGGAAACACAAACATCTAAAGAAACAAAAAATGAAATTGAAAAGAAACTTAAGCTTGAAACATTAAATGTTCAAGTAATTACAGTGAAATACATGAATGAGGGCAATGTGAAAATCATATGCTGCAATAAAGAAGGAACGCTAAAAAATAAGATACAGGATACTTTTGAAAATAAGTATGAAGCTAATACAGAAAAATTAGAAAGACCTAATATCAAGATTACTGGAATCAACAAAGAGTATGAAATTGAAGAACTAGAACAAAATCTGAAAGAACTGAACTTTACGAAGAACAAAAACAAGTACCTAAAGGTAACTTACATTCAACAGATACAAAATAAGAGTGAAAATGTAAGAGATGGCAAAGATAATACACAAACTGGCAGAACTTATAATGCCTATGTCCAACTAGATCCGGAATATTTCCACTATATAATGTCAATTGGAAAAAAATGTATTGGGTGGCAACGATGTTCTGTATATGAAGAATTAGATATGAACAGGTGTTATAAATGTTGTGGATATGGCCATAGTGCTAAAAAATGTAACAACTTTAGATGTATATATTATGCTGGTGAACATGAGAGCAAAGCATGTCAGAACAAACAACAGCTGACGTGCTGTAATTGCTTGGATGCTAATAATAAATATAAAGGAAACAGAACTGTAAATCATGAAGCAAGATATTATAAAAACTGTAAGACCTATAAGTCAAGACTGAATTATCTAAGATCAAAAATAGACTATTCATCTTTGATTTAATTATGGCAGGTACTGTGGAAGATCTTGAAATTGGTGAGGATTTGTTCGTCGAAGAAACTGAGCTTACTGATGTGCAATCTGTGAATAAAGAACTAAAACCCAAAAAATGTATTATTCATAGTGTAAATATTAGAAGTTTGAATGCAAATATTGGTAATATTAATATATTTGTTAATAGATTGGACAGCAAGCCTCTGGTGATTGTCTGCACTGAAGCATGGAATCTATCGGGTTTGTACACTTGTAATTTGGAAGGGTATGATGGTTATTTTAATGATAGCAATATTAATAAAGCGGATGGTGTAGTTATCTTTGTTAAATAAGAACTAAGAAAAGAAGTTAAGCATGAAACTGTAGAAAATTTAAAAGTAATTAGTTGTATATTATAACAATATAATGAAACAATTAAAATATCTGGTATATATAGGTGTCATGATTACAAAAAAAAGATATCTTTATTAGGAATATCAAAAGTTATGTGATAATGAAAAAAAAAATAAAAATCACCTAATTTTTGGTGATTTTAATATTGACATGTTAAATATAGATGAAGATGGTCAAAATTTCTTTACAATTTCCTGCAATTTCAATACACACCAATGTTCCCAAAAATAACTAGGCCTAACGAAAATAATGTAAATACGGGAACCTGCATAGATAACTGTTTTGCTAAAACTGCTCTTACTTGCAAATCTTATAAATTTAATCAAGTACTCTGTGATCACTTCCCACTTTTTATGACTGTTGGTATAAATATAGAAAAAAACGCCACCTAAAACACAAGATAAATTCTTAAATTATAAAAAGTGAATAAATTAGCACAAAAACAACCTTAGTATAAGCTTCTGTCTGTGCAGGATCCTGATACTGCTACCAATGAATTTATTGATATGATTAAATTAATAATTGAAAAGGCACAAACTAAAAAGAAAAATGTTAAGGATAAAAATATTGCACGAAAAAATTGGATTACACAGGGTATAATTAAATCATGTAATACAAAGAACTACTTTATAACATATGGAAAGCTAATCCAGAATGCAGTACTAAAGCAAAATTATAAAAGTTATGTAAAAATGCTTGCTAGAGTTATTAAATATGCTAAATATCATTTTGAGCAAAAAGAGATTGATAAATGTGGTAGAGACACCAAAAAATTATGGAAGTACATAAATAATAAGCTAAATAGAAACAAAAATTGCAAAAATATAAAGATGGACAAAATAATGAACAATGACACAATTGTAACTAACCCAAAAGATATTACTGATTCTCTCAATGGTTTCTTTGGCAATGTTGGAGAAAAATTAAAATTGCCAAGCTTTAATGGGCATACTTTATTTTTAGAGTCAACTTCCCCGGTGGAATTATTTAGAATAATTAAGCAAATGAAAAATAAAGCAGGAGGAATTGATGGATTGAAGGTGCTCGTATTAAAAAATATTGCTAGATACGTTGTTGACCCGTTGGCGCATATTTTTAATTTGTATATTTTGAGATCTGTTTGGCCAAAAGTTCTGAAAATTGCTGAAATAGTGCCAGTATTCAAGTCTGGAGACAATGAACTTCCAACCAATTTCTTTAATATCGAACATTGCAAAAATACTTGAAAAAATAATACATATCAGGCTATATAAATTTCTGGATAAATACAATTTGATGTCAAATAAACAGTTTGGATTTAGAAGGAATATTGGTACTAAAAATGCAATTTATAATATAACTAGTAACATAACAAATGGAATAAATGATAATAAAAAGTCTTAGGAACATTTTTAGATTTGGCTAAGGCTTTCGATACGGTCAATCATAGAATATTGTTAACAAAATTAGAAATATATGGTGTTAGAGGTACTTCCAAAGAATTATTTGAAACTTACGTAAAGAATAGGTTTCATAAAGTAAAAGTGAATGAAGGTTATAGTGATTTAATAAAAGTGAATACTGGTGTGCCTCAAGGAACTATACTCGGCCCACTCTTGTTCATAATCTATATAAATCAAATCAAATAAGGCTTTATTATCATAAATTTCAAGAAATTCATTGACAAAGCTGGAAAAAAAGGTCATCAGTTTGCTAAATACTTAAAATAGTCATACACTAAAGGTTATAATACAGTAATAAAACTTAACATGTCAAAAAATTGGTTAAAAATAAATTAAGAGTTAAAAATATAGTTAAAATCAATCACAAACAGACAGAATTAGAAGTCTTCCACACAGACCCAATTACAAACGTTAAAAGCAGGTAGGTACATAACAGAAACAAAATATTTAAAACTAATTTAAAACAATAAAATAAGACAAATCAATTAAAATTATGCCCGTAGTACTCCTCAACAGAATAACATGCAAGTGACACCAGAAGGCCTCTGACCCTTTTCCTAAATTTCACATAACTGTTCAGGCTTCTCAATTCCAATGGCAAATGATTAAACATTTTCTTGGAATTATAAAATATAGAGTTTTTAGTCAGAGAAGAAGAAGGAATGGGTAAAGATACAAAGTGTGAGCTTCTAGTATTTACAGCATGTAACGGGTGAGAGGGATTGAAAATTTTGTTTTTGTATTTTCGAAACATTACACATGCAGATTCTAGTATAAAAAGAGATGTCAAGGTCAAGATACCTTCTGAAATAAAATGAGGCAACAGAGGCATCTCAAGGCTCTTTTCTGAATAACAAAGACCCGTTGAAACAGACCTAGTGAGCAGCAACCCCAGAATGCA
Organism: Pissodes strobi; assembly: GCA_016904865.1. Classification (NCBI taxonomy): domain Eukaryota; kingdom Metazoa; phylum Arthropoda; class Insecta; order Coleoptera; family Curculionidae; genus Pissodes; species Pissodes strobi. The sequence continues at coordinate 3,551 of JAEQML010065008.1, read as the reverse complement.
ATACCGTATCTCAGGTGGCTCTCAACAACAGAAAAATACACAGTCCTGGCAACAGACTTGTCCAAATGACATTTCACAGTCCAAACGGCATAGCAACCCGCTGACAATTTGCCACACAGTTCTAAGATGTGAGAGTCATATTTTAATTTAGCATCCAAATGCAATCCTAGAAACTTATTGGAACTGCTAGTCCTTGTTAATTGACCATCCAGTGATATTTCTCCCAGATCCCCCTTAAAATTTATAATACTGGTCTTTTTGATATTGAAGCTCAACCGATTGGCACTGCATCAGTGCTTTATCGCCTCCAAGTCCTCCCTTACAAGGTTTTCAAGTTGTGCTAGATCCTGGCGATGCCAGAGGACTGTAGTATCATCAGCAAAGGAGGAACAGCGACCATAAGAGATCCTGCCAAAAAATGATTTACTAGATCAGTTACCAGACAACAACATATCTTCTTATGCGGACGATACAGTTATAATATGCACAGGCTCATCATGGGAAAAAGTAAGAGAGAAAACTAATAAATATCTAAATATTGTAAATACATGGCTTGACCTAAATGAATTATCGTTAACTGTTAAAAAAACGGTATTTATTACGTTTGGTTTTTACATAGATAGCGTCCCAAGCATTATAAACATTCACATTGATGATCCGCCAATACAGAGAGTTGTAAATTGTAAATATTTGGATTTATTAATAGGTAGTAATTAAAAAATCAAAATACTTAATTTATCTATTTTATAAGGTGTCACACTTCATGAATGCATTTTCGCTGATGACAGTATATTACGTTTTTTTCCATAGCATTGCAACGTATGGTGTAGTTGCATGGGGAGGAGCGTATGATAATGCCTTATCGGGTTTGCAAAGAGTACAAAATAGACTAATAAAAATAATTTGTAAAAAATATGCTAACATAAGACTACCTCTATCTATTAGGCAAAGTTTCCTATTAGAATCAATTCTCCATAATTACACTGGACTATCAACAAATTTTAAAGAATGTAGCAAAACCACAATAACAAAAATAACTACCAAATATTAAAAAGACACTAGCATTGAATAGTAGCAGAATTGTGGCAATAAAATTATTTAATATAATAGACACAAATTTAAAAGGAATGAGAAAAGAGAAATACTATATTGAGAGAAAATTAAAAACGTGGATAAGTAACAATACACAAAAATTAATAAGCTTGCAACTAATAGTAACAAATGATTTAATAAATAAAAGGATATCAGCTACGTCTTGCCTATAATACTATTTTTTTGTTATTCTAAATTATAGTGTAACTATTAAGTTTCTTTGATAAAGTATTTAGTTTCAGTTCTTTTTTTTTAAGCTCAACTAGGTCTGCGCACAGGTTTTTTTTTGTTGTAAGCCTCTTGCAGTTTTTATGCAGTGAAGCCCCACACATAAAATGTATCCCAATACACCTGGTCAAAAATAAAAAAATAAAAAATAAATTGTTTATTTTCCATAGACAATTTTTATAACATCAGAAGCAATTTGGAAACAAAACACACTACAACAGTTAAATGGGCTCCACTATGAAAAGATTTGCTTTATAGAGGATCGCCGGATTATTTATGGGGGCCAGGTGGCGGGTAATCGTTTTATTGCTATATCTGTCGGTGGCCCGAGTATAGAGCATTTAAATCGTATGATTTTAACGACAGTCAGTACTGTACCACGTGGTTTTGGTCATATAATCCTACTTTTTCTTATTAATTTTTTATGTAGTGTTGACATAAAAAAAGGTACGTTTAAAACCCAATTATGCTAGAATCAAGCAAACGTTGTTTAAAATATTATGTATTATACCTGTGTATAATTATGAAAAATATAATTAATTCAATATTTTTCCATTCCTATCGTCGCGTCGCTTCGCACGCCTCTGCCGAATTATTCAAAGGAAATGCCGGCTGTGATTCGAGTTTTAACTTATTGCTGTTTACACTGACTTCGTATAGACTTTACCTAACAATATATTTTTGATAATCTCTGGCTGTCCTTCATCCATTTGGAATAGCCTTCCTTTTTTGTTATTGTGTCGGGTTTTTTTCTACATGACCAATTGCTACGTTTTGTTTTCCAGCACTTTTGAATAAGATATTTGCGACATCACCATGAATCCTTATTATTTTTTTCCGACCAGTCGTATAACTTTCTGACCAGTTTCTGCCAGAGTCATAGGCTGTTTATTTTAAGGTTAAATTTTATTTTGGTGTTAGCGACTTCCTTGCATAAAAGTAATTACTTCTCGCTTTGGGCTCACAACCAGATACAATTTATATTTAACAAACAATGTGTGTTCGACTACCTTTACATAAACAAGACTCATTTATTTTAACAGATATGCCTTCGCATGAGAAGAGCGTATCTTCTATAGTCGACTGTTCCTCAGCAGTCCAATTTAATAAATTAATTTCGAATGAACTAACTGGTCTGGTTGAGCAACATTGCTGATCAAAGCGACTAAACCTTGAGGATAACGTGGGTCAGGTCTTTGTCAATAAAGATAGAGGGGTGTGAGGTGGTAGAGACAAAGATGAGGTGGTACACAGAGCTCCATCCATTAGCACAGCTTGCTGTGCCATTAGCTTGTGTCCGCACAGAGCCAATCAGAATCGCTGAAGGCGCGGACAGATTTGAAATGCTAAATGTCTTTACAGTGCATGATACAATAACGGGGGAAGGTAAGATATTGGCATACGACCGCCCATCTGTCAATTTGTTGCGATGAACTAAAGAGAGTAAATATGGCGTTTTATTGTATTCTTTGATATTCAGTCTAGTGTGTTTCTTGCGTAGTTTTCGGTTTTTGCGTGGATTGTATCAAATTTAGATATTGTCTGGTCTAAATTATAACTTTTTGCAGTGTTTAGTGCTAAAATTCTTATATTTTATTGGATAAACAAGTGAAAATTTGACATTTATAAATCCGTTGTGCTGTGGCTGTTGTGGCCGTGCACGGTTGTAAAAGTGATAATCAAGCCAAGAACTTTTAGTCGGTATAAACAATTATTTCTTAAATCATTTATGACCACAAAGGTGTAATTAACTTTATAATTAACCACTTTAATTAGTGGACTGTATTAAAATAGGGTGGGGGGTTTTATTCATAGGGTGTGAATTGAAACATGTATTTTAGGTATTACGCACTTTAATAATGCAAGAATTAATTTGCATTAAATATCATAAATATATACAATTATTTCTAACTACTTTCAAGCAATCATCCTTTCACACATAAAACTACAGGGTTATCCAACGAGGACTAGACAAGGCGATTTTTTGACTTTCCCTGTACTTTTATAAAAAAAAAACTGAAATAGCCATCGTATGTAATTTTCTCCCGCGAATTCGGATATGTTCAGCAAAAAACAATTGAACATCAAATAAAAGTCCTAGGGGTCACTTTGATATTTTTTTAAATGGGATGCCACATCTTTAATGTGCTTATCCGATTTCTCATATAAATTTTGATCTAAAATGATGGATTTTTAATTCAAAAACGCCTTTTTTCTTCAGTTTTAAATTC
>JAEQML010065007.1:0-21459 GCA_016904865.1 Pissodes strobi | reverse complement strand
ATATACAGAAATTTAGGAGACCTCATTTCTCAAGTTTTACCTGTCTATCACGCTTTAACAGGCAGTGATTATACGCCATCATTTGCTCGAAAAGGTAAAATAAAGCCTTTTAACATTATCCAGAAAGACGTAAATATTGCCAAAATTTTTCCTTCTTTCGGCCATTCCCAGGATATATCGGAAGAGCAAATTGAAGGCATTGAAAAATTTGTGTGCTGGATGTATGGTAGGCATAATGGTAGTAGTGTGAATGAAGCAAGGCTAGATTTGTTTCTTAGGAACCATGATGGTACTGTGTCCCAAGAAAGAACTGCAATAGACAAAGTTAAAAACTTTGATAGGAGCTTGATGCCACCTTGTCGAAAGGTACTAATAAATAAAATAAAAAGGGTTAATCAAGTTTGCGTCATCTGGAACTATGCAACAAAGCCTAATCCTGAAGAATATGGGTCGGTTTTAGTCGATGGAAGATACCAGTTGGAATGGTTTACTGGACCGCAAACCCCTCCTACAATTGATGAGATTTGCAAAATCCCACCTCCGGGCATATTATATGAAGATGAAATCCCAGCCGCAGACATAGATGAAGATGAAATATTTTACAATGCAAGTAGTGATGAAGATGAATTAAAACTTGCATTTGAATTTTCTTAATAATAATATTATTTATCTATAATATTATTGCTTGCTACATAGATTTTATTTGCGAGTTTTATTTTTGTTTCTTTTTGTTGTACAACTTTTTTCTGCGATGGTATTAACTTGATACTAAGGTTTATTCTAAACTCTACTAAAACATATAAATGTTTAGGTTTTATTTAGAAAATAGTAGTATTTTTGTTATGATTGGGTGGTAGAAATTAAATAAATATAATATCACTAAAGTCGAAACTGAAAAATGTAGGCAGTAAGTGACACATAGTTTTATATCAAATAAATTTGCGTAAATATACACTATCATATTTTAAAAATTAATTGATTTTAACATTGTTAATTTACGAACGTATTCCCTATGCACGCCTAAACTTGTCGTCATATTGGTGTTTTTGTGGGTTTTTAGAAAGAAATTTGGGGATGAGTCACGGCCTATTATTTTCAGATTTCGGTATAGCTTGTTTTTTACTTATTTTTTTTTCTTAAGGAGCTCTACACCCGAGGACGTTTTAATGAAAAAATTATATTACGCGTACCTTATTATATTGATAGCAACCAATTTAGGCCCGTCTGTTCTTAGAATGTGACCGTCTGCCGAAATTTGCTTTATACGTCTTCGTTACTTACACAACAATAATAATATTCTGTCAAAAAAAATGAAGGTAACTTATGAGGAAGTTGACGGCGTTTTTTGATATTATGTTAAACGCTTATTTTAAAAATTTAATTCTTTAATTAGACAAAAATTCGCAATCTTTAATCCAAATAGGTCACTTTTTATACGCTAAAGTTTGCAATTAAAGTCAAGACATTTTTCTTTAACTTTTCAACTTTAAACCCGTCTGCTATTTGAATGCGACCGTCTGCCAAAGTTTTCTCTTTTAACTTTTATTAGTAATATATTTAGTAATATTTTGACACAAAAATAACGGCGGTAACCCTTGAGGAAGTTCATGGCGTGTTTTTGACATAATTGACCTCGTCTGCTTAGAAATAGCGATCACTTCCAACGGCAGACGCCTTCGATTTCGATTTTGTTAAGATCTTAGGCCATTTTCATAAAACATTTATGCTGCTAATAATTGGGTAGTTATGAGCTATTTTAATTTTTTTTGTTTAAATTTTAAACTAATAAAGCGACCACTCACACCCGGCAGACTGACGGTTTTAAAATTACAACCTAAAGGAGTACATACATGTCAATTCAAACCTTTGGTAACTTATGAGGTAGTTGTTTTTACTGCCAGCTCTCAAACTAATACGGTGTACTAAAAAATGAAAGCTGGCCATTTTATGTTGGTCGCAGTGGAAGGAGTCATTAGGAATATATCGGTTAGTGGCAGTATTTTCTATTTGTTAGAGAAGCATGCAGGAATCAGATCTCAAAAAATGTAATTAATAATAATGTTAACTCTCGACCTGGAAAAGGGAATAGTATAATCAAGAGATAAAAGGAGAAAGATGTTTTCTATCTAAAAGCTGACAAAGGTAATAAGGTTGTTATATTAGACAAAAGCGAATATTTTGAACGGGTTGATAATTTAATCGAATCCGGGCCCTATAACAAAACTTCAAGGAATCCATTATCTAAAATGGTAACACAAGTTAAAACTGATGAAGATATACTTATTTATTTAGTAAAATGTATATTTTAAAAACGGTGACAAGTAAAAACTATTTGTTATGACAAACTCAACCTTAAAACTATCAATGTCTTTTTGTAAATGCTGGTTAACACACCTTGCTAGGTAAAAATTAAGGGTACTTCAATACTGGGAAGCGCTAAGTGGTTTTCCCGAATCACGTTCCGTTTCCGCGCTGGTGGTTCCGGGTTCCACAGTAGGAATATAATAATATGGACATGATGGTGCTTCCAGGATCAAAATATTCCGGAGGTAAACTCCCCGGCCATTCGGATCTCCGGGCGCTGGGTGGCCCTGGGAGCCCTTCATTCCGCATTTCACAGACAGCAAAGATACCGAACCAATTTAGAATTGATTTCTGCAACATAAGAGGCCTAAATACAAACATAAATTCGGTACACCAACATCTACAAGCAAATAGACCACACATATTAGCCCTTACAGAAACACAAGTATGTTCTACAACAACAACAGTGAACTACCTCTATCCTGGTTACGACTTACATACCCGATTTAGACATAAGTTCGGAATATGCCTTTTTGTCCGAAGCGACCTTTCATGTCACCGCGAGGAAACACTCGAACCGAACAACCTTGACGTCATGTGGCTCAAGTTCACCGCCAAGGGATTAACCAAGTTTATATGTTGTCTCTATCGCCCGGAGGAGCTTTTTTTCGACACTAGCTACCACTTTTGACTCAATACAGGTTGATCACCCCAGTTCAGAAATAATCGTTCTGGGAGACTTCAATGCCCACAACACCAACTGGCTCAAACATCACAACAAGACCGACAACGAAGGTAGAGAGGCTGAAGCATTCGCCATCAGCTGCGGGCTTACTCAAATTGTAGACGAACCAACTCGAATCTCAGAGAGGGGCGAATTCGACGCCCTCCTGGATCTTTTTCTAACCACCAATCCTGACCAGTACACAGTTACAGTTGGTCCACCATTAGGTACTTCCGACCACAAACTTATTACAACGGTTTGTGAATTGCCACTCATACAGAAGGATCCACCATTGCCTCGCAAAATCTGGCATTACAATTCTGCAAACTGGGACGATCTAAGGGAGTTCTACCTAGATTTTCCTTGGCTCGACGTCTGCTTTGGCGCTGCCGACCCGTCAGTCTGCTGCGAAAAGATCACGCAAGTAATCTCCTCAGGAATGAAAGCATACATCCCAAATTCCATCAAGTTACCATCAAAAGGAAAGCCCTGGTTCGATAGAAGATGCGAAAGAGCTGTGGGTAGGAAACAGCAAGCCTACAAGTACTGGCAGCAAAATCAGACCGCTGAAAATCGCAATTATTTTGTCGAAGCGAGAAACGAATGCAAGCGTGTTATCGACGAAACTAAGGACAAACACAATCAAAGGATCAGGAATAAACTTTTGCAATGCTCCAGTGGCTCCAGGAATTTCTGGTCGGTAGCAAAGGCAGTAAGTAACAACTTTACAGAAACGTCTCTCCCACCTTTGACAGACGAACGTGGCATCACGGCGACTACAGCCAAGGAAAAAGCAAACATGCTCGCCAAAATGTTTTCTTTGCACTCTACCTTAGACGTCCCCCAAGGCAAGACTCTCCCCACCATATCGAACATCAACAAACACTACCATGGCAGAAGTCAAATTTCATCACCGTGATATTCGTAAAATCCTTAAAAATCTAGATACGCAAAAGGCATCAGGACCGGACGGAATACCTGCCATCGTGTTAAAAAACTGCGCCAACGAACTAACACCCGTTTTTTTCAGGCTTTTTTCTCTGTCTTACGGAAAAGGGATTTACCCATCTTCTTGGAAAGTCGCTCGAGTGCAACCTGTTCCAAAAAAAGGCAAGAAAACCACGCCCTCAAACTATCGTCCAATTGCCTTGCTTCCAATAATCTCCAAAGTCATGGAACGTGTAGTCAATCAGCAACTACTCAAGTACCTCGAGAACAACAAAATAATCAGCGATAATCAATACGGCTTTCGCAAAGAGAGATCGACAGGAGATATATTGGCCTATCTCACTCATATATGGAGTAGGGCAATTGAGAACTACGGAGAGTCTCGAGCGATTGCGTTGGATATTTCAAAGGCATTCGACAGAGTTTGGCATGACGGACTGCTCAACAAACTACCGTCCTTCGGACTGCCAGCCTCTCTCTGCAGCTGGCTTGCCAGTTTCCTTAAGAGCCGATCTCTGCACGTTGCAGTCGATGGACACATCTCGGACACATTCACCATCAACGCGGGCGTGCCTCAGGGCGCAATACTTTCACCAACTCTGTTCCTCATCTATATTAATGACCTGCTGATCGAAACAAATAATCCTGTTTACAGTTTTGCAGATGACAGTACCCTTGTCTCCCACTTTAGATCAGAAAAACCCTTACCAGTGACTGAGACTCATCACCGCAGACAGGAGCAGATTACAGCAATTAATCAAGACCTGGAGAAAGTTCAAACTTGGGGCGACCGAAATTTGGTTCAGTTCAATGCATCAAAGACCCAAGCAGCCACGTTTACTAAGAGGGCCAATACAGCGGGCCCTGACATCATTATGGCAGGGTCGACCATTCCTTCATCCTCGTCAATCGAACTGCTGGGTATCTCGGTCAACAGCAATATGTCCTGGCATGACCACGTTGCTCTAACATCGCAAAATCAGCCTCCCAGATGCTTGGTGCGCTATTTCGCAACAAAAAACTCTATACACCGCAGCAGTTGCTCTTGCTCTACAAAGCGCAAATAAGACCGTGCTTAGAATATTGCTCACATATCTGGGGTGCCGCACCAAAGCACACCCTAAAGCTGCTGGATTCCATTCAGAAGAGAGCTGTGCGTCTCGTCGGCGACCCGGAGTTGACTCGGAATCTAGATAGTCTGGAACACCGCAGACATGTAGCCGAGATATCTCTGTTTTACAGATACTTTCACGGCAGATGTTCCCAGGATTTGGTCCGCCTCATCCCGCCCCTGGCAGCTCCTGTCAGACAGTCACGACAGACGGCAAGAGCGCACCAGTTCGTCGTACAACTGGAAACACCTAGAACATCGCTTTACAAGAACTCCTTTGTCTGGCGCACTGCATCACTGTGGAACTCACTCCCAGGACATCTGTTTCCCACTAATTACAACTTACAAATATTCAAGAGCCGTGTCAATCAACATCTTCGCACACACACCGCTCGTCGAGCGCCATAGGGTCTTCCTTTAGTGTGTGTGCCACTGCCATAAAAAAAAAACTTTCCCTTGCTAATTAGATTTACAAAAGTCCTAATTGGCCCCTTAAAATTAGTAGACGAATCTTCGCTAAAGGTTTCGTTAGAAGATCTGCCAACTGTTGCTCTGTAGGAATTTGCTTCACAGCTATAGAACATTCTAATACTTTTTCTCGTACAAAAAAGTGTCTTATGGACGTCCTAGTGCTTGGTCCTACATTGCAACTCTGGATTATCAGCCAATTTAACTGCATTAGGTACATTAGAGTTCCTATGACTTGTCTGTAAGGAAAATCTACTGGTGTTGAATTTTCACTCTGTATGGTGCTTTCAGGTGGTTTAAGCATCGATGTTGATACAGGTCTACATTGGGAAAACCCAAACTTTTCTAGTACTTTTTCTGTATAGCTTCTTTGGTTTATTCTTATGCTTTCTTCTGACTTCTTAAGCTCAAAGCTTAAGTAATAACTTGCTTCTTTAGACGTTATCTTGAATTCTTTTCCTAAATCTGCCAAATGAGTGTCTAATTCTACACTAGACGAAGCCACAATCAATCCATCGTCCACGTACAAAGTAAGGAACATCTTTTCTCCATTACTTTTTCTTATGTACAAACGTGGATCGGCTTCACTTACTTTAAAATTTAGTTTTAAAAGGAAACCATTGAATCTCTTATTCCAACATCTAGGTGCTTGTTTTAGGCCATATAAGCTACGCTTTAACTTATAAACCTTTTTGGAATCATCGTGATAACCTTCTAGCTGATTCATATGGTCTCTTCTAAATTACCATATAAAAATGCTGTCACAACGTCAAACTGTCGTAAGTACATCTTCTCACTAGCTGCAACACTCAAAACGGATCTTATTGTGGATAACTTGGCTACTGGACTAAATGTTTGATTGAAATCTATGCCTTGGCGCTGAGCAAAGCCTTTTATTACTAGTCTGGCTTTAAACTTATCTATGCTTCCATCTGGATTTATCTTTACTCGGTAAACCCACTTACAGGGAAGAGCTTTAAATCCATTTGGTAAATCTGTGTGCTCCCAAGTCTCATTTTCTATCAATGAACTCATTTCTCTGTCCATAGCTTTCTTCCATTCATTTCTTTTCCTGGTTTTAAGCGCTTTTTTATATGTTTGAGGAGTCTCAATCGTGCATACTAACTCTTCAGCTAGGTGAATGCATTCTTCAAAACGATCAGGGCATTTTAAAGTTTAACGATTTCTTAAATTGTATGAAGAACTTTCTTCCTCACCTTCACTTTCTTCCACATCTTCTATCTCAGTTTCGAAATTTCTGTCTTGTACACCATCCTCATCTTGCTGTTCTGGTAACTCTTCTACAATCTGTGATCTAGTTTCATCCGTATTTCTGTCTTGCGATCTCATGGGAAGTTCGATATATCTATCTGTGCTTTTCTGGTCTGTAGAGCTTATGGGTACTTCTTTACATACTTTTAGTTTCTCTTGGAACTTAACATCTCTTGAAACAAAAAACTCTATGTTTCTCTTTTACCCAAATTCTATAGCGGTTATCACCATCATAGCCTACTAGATAGCCTTTCATTGCTTTCTTTTCCATTTTTCGCCTTTTCTGAACTAGAATATGGAAATAACAAGAGCTAGCAATTATCCTTAAATGCTTTATTCTTGGTCTTTTTCCATACCATAACTCATACGGACTAACGTTTTCTACTGTAGATTTACCAGTTCTGTTTAGTACATAGATGGCTGTGTTGACTAATTCTGCCCATAGTCCTGGTGGAAACTCGATTTCTGGATTGGAAAACTTAAATGTTCTACCCATTTCTATAGTTGTTCTGTTTTCTCGCTCACTACCGCCATTCTGTTGAGGTGTATATGGCGCTGTTGGTCTTATCGTTATACCTTTACTTATTAGTAACGATCTAACCTCATTATTGTCAAACTCTCCACCTCCATCTGACAATAATTCTTTTATCGAAGGACCTGCGTTTTCTACCAACTGCAGCATATCTTTTAATCTATCCTTAATTTCGGATTTCTCTTTTAAAAGATAACTAATTCTAAAATGCGTATAGTCGTCTTTAAAAATTAAAAGGTACCTGTACTTTTGACATGATAAATCAAAAGGTCCCACTAAATCAGCTGATATTAACTCTGCAGGTTTGGTAGCTCTCTCTCTTGTACCAAAAGGAAGCCTATGCATCTTTCCATAAATACATGCTTCACAGAGTTCTTGGTCCATTTTGACTTTGATCCCCATCCCCCATCTCTTTCTTAAGTTTTGCTCTTACGTACCTCTTGTCTTGGTGTCCCCATCTCTCATGATACAGTTGTAACATCGATTTATCAGCTTCTGCAATACTACAGTGAACCTCTGCTTCTGGAATGATCAGATTCATTTTAAGCTTGTACAATCCTCGACCAACCTCTCTGGTTCCTGTTAATGCATTATTTCCAGTTTTAAACGTACATTCTGTTGACGTAGACGTAAAAGTACTGTCATCTATATTTCTATCATGTGCTGCTAGAACTGAAAATAGATTTTTCGATATCTGAGGAACATACCATATGTCGTTCAAGGTAAGCAAATCTTGTTTTCTATTTTTATTGGAATACAGAAATTGTATTGTACCTTTTCCAACTGCTCCTAACATCTCGTTTCCTGCAGCTCTTATATTACATGGATTGACAAACTTCTGAAAATCGACGAAATACATGGGTGTTTTTGTAACATGCCTGGTTGCGCCATTTTTCATATAGCTCATTTAAAGTATGGTAGAACAGAAAAATCAAGTCTTGCCGAGCATGCTTTTGATAATAATCATAGAATAACAATAAAAAATTTAAAATTAATTCATAATAACACTGATAGGAGATTATTAGACGCATATGAAGGTATGGAAATTTTTAAATGTAAGAATAGTTTAAATAGAGATAGAGGGGAGGATTCCGTATAGCCCATTGTATTGGTTAATCCAGCGTGACTAGTGGAATTCCAGGATTGGTTCTTTTTAGTTCCGCTTGATTGAGCAAACAGTAGTATAAAAGGAAGTTAGGTAGATTTTAATTTTAGTCTTAATCATCTCCTGATGATGCTAACATGGTTAGCGAAACGCGCGTCGAGTGCAAAAATTCTGTTTCGGTATTGTGGATAACACTCTGTTTTAGTGCATGTTGCCGAAGGTTCCAAACCCCAACATGGTATAATTCGGGGGTTGAAAAAATTTTTAATTTAGAATAGCGTATGCAAAGCTCCCTTTAGAACTATTTTTTATTTAATTTGACAAATTTTAAATATCTAAGAATCACTTTCTTTGACTTAATGAAATTTAATGTTCTGTGAATAAGAAAAAACAGGTTATTATATTGAATTTTTTTGACCTAAGTTTAATTATTGTACTATTACAAATTATACGGTATTACGAAATTACGATTCGAAAATTGTATAGGGGCTTTTCTACGCTTTTATAGAATTCATTATAATTGATTCTACTCAGTGGCTGCTCGTGATATTTTGGAAATGAGGAAAGAGAGGTGCAGACCTCAGGAAATCTAAACAATGGGCGCAGGCTAATTTTTTCTTATTTTTAAGGCCCATATTCTAAAATGCTTAATTGTTTTATCTTAAAGGTTTTTGTCAAATTTCTATAACAGCCAAACGAAAATGTCGACGTCCTTTCTATCGAGCTAATATGATTACTGCTTTTCTACATTGCGTGCTCGTAACTTCGAAATGTTGAATGGATGTACATATTTAGATTTTTAATAATGTTTACATATGGATAGCTTTAGGTTTGTAGTTTAATACAGATTGATTTTAAGAAAGATAACTAGTATTCCGCGTATCGAAGTCTCAGATGATTCAATAAATATGCCGCAACCTACTTTTTATTAGCCAGATTGCTATATATCCTTGCGTGCTTTTTTTAAGGATAAGATGAAAAAGGAGACAAATTAATAATTTGGTGGGTTCGCCTTCGTGTTTTTAAAAAATGTGTAAGTCTTCAACTTTGGTGAAAAATAAAACACATTTGCTTTCATTACAATAAACCTGATATATTAACATTTATTGTTGGATTGTGCGAGGTGAGAAGACGAGGCAAACAATACTTATACCTAAAATCTGGACAAAGCTTTTACCATGCAGTCGAGGACGACAGCTCTATAGGAGGAACCGGCTTCCTGATACACCGACGCCATGCCAGCAATATTAGGTCCATTAAGACAGTGTCCACGAGAGTGATATATTATATGGTCCTTAAGCTGAACGAAAGATATAGCATAAAGGTGGTACAAGTGTATTCATGCACCAACGACAAGCCACACTGACGAAGAAATAGATAAGTTCTATGATGATATTACACTGGCCCTTGAAGAGAAACGGACGCACTTTACTATCCTCTGCGGAGACTTCAATGCTAAGGTTGGACCGAGAACTAGTGAGGCTGAGTTTTCGGTGGGGAACTTTGGGCACGGAGGCAGAAATGAATGTGGAGAGACATTGCTGGTTTTTTTGCTGCAAAATAATCTGTTTGAAATTAATAGTTTATCAAGAAAAAGCCAAACAGAAGTCACAGGGACAAAATTGTAAATGTGGACCTAGAACCGGATATACTATCAACCGGAAAAGGTATTATAAATCAAGGCTCCGAGGAATTACCAGATATATCTTTAGAAGAAATCGAATTTGCCTTGAGGAGGACCAAAAACAACAAAGCACCTGGAGAGGACTGCCTGGTTGCAGATGCAATTAAGATTGGAAGTCCTTGTTTGCTCAAGAAGATAAAGGCTCTATTTAACCTCTGTTTAAACAACAGCACAATACTGGAGAAATGGTACAACGCTACTGCTATAATACTACACAAAAAAGGGGATATAACTGAGCTGAAGAACTGCAGACCAATCAGCCTGCTAAATCACCTGTATAAGCTCTTCACAAAAATAATAACCACTAGACTAGAGAACAAATAAGACTTCTACCAGCCAATGGAGCAGGTCGGCTTCCGTGCCGGTTTTGAAACAAATGCTCATCTGCAAGCTGTGAAAGTACTGATTGAGAAGTCCATAGAGTACAATAAACCGCTAGCTCTGGCCTTTGTAGACTTCCATAAAGCCTTCGATACGGTTGAGCCACACGCCGGTTTGGAAACACTACAAGAACACCGCGTCGATTATCGGTATACAAAGTTAATATACAACATCTACAAAAACGCGACCATGGTAGTAGAGCTATTCAAGAGTACCGAACGTATCCCAATAGGCAGAGAAGTATGGCAGGGAGACACGATGTCTCCAAAACTATTCATTGCAGTCCTAGAATATGCATTCAAGAAGCTCAACTGGGAGGGAAAAGGCATAAATTTAGACGATGCGAGACTAACGAACCTACGCTTTGCGGATGACATCATACTGGCGGCCGATAATCTGAGGGACGTCGGGACGATGCTACGGGAACTCCAGCAGGTGTGCGCTAAGGTAGGCCTAAATATCAATATTACTAAAACAAAATTTATGACAAACTATAGTGGGGGCAAAGAGATAGAATTGGTAGAAAAGTATACATACCTTGGCCATGAAAACCGAATGTCCAGAGACAACCAAACATGCGAACTAAAGAGAAGGACAAACATGGCGTGGGCAGCTTTGGGAAAACTCGGAGACATTTTTAAGGGCGACCTACCAATATGTTTGAAGAGGAAAGTCTTCAATCAGTCCGTGTTGCCGGTCATTACCTATGGAGCCGAGACACTAACCTTGACCGCCGCTTCTACCAACAGACTCAGAACAGCACAGCGTAAAATTGAGAGATCAATGCTGGGCGTGTCGCTGAGAGATCATGTCAGAAACGAAATACGCCGAAGTGCGGGCGTCACAGACGTTATTGCACGTATCGCCAGGCTCAAGTGGAACTGGGCTGGACACTTGGCCCGAATGACAGACGGAAGTTGGACGAAGAGGAAGCTGGAGTGGAGACCTCGAGCTGACAAACGAAGCAGGGGAAGACCTCCAACGCGCTGGACAGATGATATAAAGAGAATCACGACCAACTGGATCCAGACGGCTCAAGGCAGAAAGGAGTGGGCAGGTAGAGGGGAGGCCTATCTATGTCCAGCAGTGGACACAGAGAGGCTAGATGATGATGATGATGATGATGATGATTAACATATTAAATTTATGGCCCTTAAGCCATAACGCATTCACATACATATGTATAATATTAGCCAATAACATTCTTTCAAGCAAGCAGCTAGTGCACGTTTAAAAGCAGCAAGACTGTTACTTTCTTTTACAGTAGTAGGTAGTTTATTATATTCATTAATGCACCTAAAAAATATGCAATTCATAGTTCGTTTGAGGTTTGTTTTTCTTATATAAATAGGTTTGTATTTTAAATATATATGTACAAGAATCGTGAAGTCAGCACCCAACGGAATACCTGCCATCATGTTAAAGAACTGCGCTCATTTTTTCAAGACTTTTTCTCTGTCTTACCAAAAAGGGATTTATCCATCTTCTTGGAAAGTCGTCCGAGTACAACCTGTTCCAAACAGGCCAGAAAACCGCTCCCCCAAACTATCGCCCAATTGCCTTGCTTCCAATAATCTCCAATGTCACGGAACGTGTAGTCAATCAGCAACTACTTAAGTACCTTGAGACCAATAGATTAAATAGAGATAACCAATACGGCTTTCGCAAAGAGAGATCGGCAGGAGATATATTGGCCTATGTCACTCATATATGAAGTAGGGCAATTGAGAACTACGGAGAATCTCGAGTGATTGCCTTGGACATTTCGAAGACATTCGACAAAGTTTGGCATGACGGATTGCTCAACAAACTGCCGTCCTCTGGGCTGCCAGCAGGTGGCTTGCCAGTTTTCTTCAGAGCCGATCTCTGCATGTTGCAGTTGATGGACACACGTCAGACACGCTCACCATTAACGCGGGGGTGCCTCAGGGCGCCATACTCTGCTTCTCATCTATATTAATGACTTGCTGACTGAAACCAATAATCCTGTTTACAGTTTTGCAGATGACAGTACCCTTGTTTCCAAATTTAGATCGGAGAAACCTTTACCAGCGGCTGAGACATATCACCGCAGACAAGAGCAGATTACAGATTACAGAAATTAATCAAGATGAGAAAGGTTTGAACTTGGGGCGACAGAAATTTGGTCCAGTTCAATGCAGCAAAGGCCAAGCGGCCACGTTTACCAAGAAGGCCAATACGGCGGGCCCTGACATCATTATGGCAGAACCATCCTCGTCAATCAGACCACTGGGTGTCTCGGTCGACAGCAATATGTTCTGGCATGACAACGTTGCTAACATCGCAAAATCAGCCTCGCAGAGGCTTGGTACGCAATTTCGCAACAAAACACTTTATACACCGCAGCAGCTGTCCTTGCTCTACAAAGCGCAAAGAAGACCATGCTTAGAATACTGCTCACACATTTGGGGTGCCGCACCGAAGACACCCTAAAGCTGCTGGATTCGATTCAGAAGAGAGCTGTGCGTCTCGTCGGCGACCCGGAGTAGATCCGGGATCTGGATAGTCGGGAACACCGCACACATGTGACCGAGATCTCCTTGTTTTACAGATATTTTCACTGCAGATGTTCCCAGGATTTGGCCCGCCTCATCGCGTCCCCAGCAACGCCTGCCAGTCAGTCACGACAGACGACAAGAGCGCACCCATTCGTTGTACAACTGGGAACACCTAGAACATCGCTCTACAAGGATTCTTTTGTCTGGCGCACTGCATCGCTGTGGAACTCACTCCCAGGACATCTGTTTCCCCCAAATTACAACCTACAGCTCTTCAAGAACCGGGTCAATCAATATCTTCGCACTCACACCGCTCGTCGAGTGCCATAGTGTGTGTGTCATTGCCATAAAAAAAATTTGGAATGGCATTGTAAATATAGAACATGGAAACAAATACAACCAACAGTTCAATGAGATAGGATGGAGTATTATATCGTGTACAAAATTAATATAAATATATGACAGTTGGATGAGATACTGTTGAGTATTATATAGTGAACAAAATCACTGACATACTAATGGCATTGTACAATTTACTGATCATACTCTTTCCGAGGATTACGCGTATTTAAATTTGCTCTTTCCAACTTTACCACCTTTTCGGTTTAATTACTCTACAACCCTTAAGCTTCTATTATGTTATAATATTTGTATCTAAAATTACTGGACTAATATGAGAGTAGCGAATATAGCTCTTTTTCGTTTTGGAATTATAATGGTCTTTCTTTGTTTCTAATCCTAATACATTAATTGACTTTCCAAACACTTATTCGCTATTCAACTGTGGATACTGGGAAATTATTCTTTACAGTTGACGTAGATTAACATTTTTAAGTTGTATTTTACTATATTATTTAAACCATGTATTTTGACTTAGGTATACAAAGAGAGACTTTTACTTATGACTAACCTTAACTAACCCAAACTGTAGGTCTACTGCTGAATATCTGATCTGTGTGTCAACGTCTTGCTTTACGGTGGCTGTTTTCACGAGCAGAAGAACTGGGCGTCGCTGACATTCGCATTTTATATGGTATTGTATCTGGAATATAAAATGCAATTGGCTGGCTGCTAGGCGTACTATGACGTACTCAAATACCATCTGCATTTTACCGGAGTCCTGGAAGCGTTTTCTGGGTGCGCTTTTTAACGAAATAAATAATGAATTTAAGTGAAATAGGCTGGTAAAAGCGTATTATTAGGTCCAAAATAGGATGATAAAAACGTTTTATCATAAATAACCGATGATAAGGTATTGTTGAGTCAGTAGTACAATAAATCATACAACGCATCCAGACCGCTCAGAAATTTATTAAGCTTTATGAACCTCTTTCTAACCCTTCTACTGCAAGATTTTTTGTATACTAATTTACCTACAATATATAACTAGGCTAGGAGCAGAGTAATTATTCAATCAATAAGGATCAGCTTCCGAACCTGCGGGCATCATTGCCTCTTATCTAACTACTTCATCAAACTATATTGCAAGTAATTTACCAACTATTGTTCTTGGAGATTTCTAAAAATAGGCCCAATTTTAGGAGAATTAACATTACCGAAGTTATTTCGCATAATTTTCACATTACATAGTTTGTATCAATTATAGTAATATGTGGTGTTAAATACCTTCTCAGAAATTGCCGACAATAGGCATTTACTTGATGTAATGTTCCTATTAAAAAATCATAACCAGAAAATGGAGGAAGTTATTATTTGGAAATTATTTCAGGTAAATTACAGAGATTCAGTTTATCCATATGTACACATACATTCTACGGCATTCTGCCTTGACTTAGATAATTATGGCTATATTTGCTTGCAACCCAGAGATTCTCAAGAACGTCTTGCTTATTAAACGTATTTTTATGATCACTTAAAAACATAATAATATCGGGGGAATATGGAGGAAAACCAATCAAAATGGTGAAATATAAAACAAATTGGAAAAATAGTTATTAATAGATTCAATTAGATTAATAAGGCTGAATCTTACATTTGTTGAAGGAAGGTAATGAAAATTCTATATAGATTTTGTTAAATTTTTGGGCATTACTTATACCTTCGAACCTGCCTAGTTCGAAAATAATCACCGTTTTCTGTAAAAACGTTTAGTTTCCGAAAAATGATTTTTTCTTAAATTTTTAAATGAACTTTGGGCGCCTATAGAAGACATAAAATATGTTATAGGAAATTGATAATTTCAGGATTTATAGAGTTATCCATTCTCTATTGAAAAGTGAAAACCGCAGTTTACTATTCTATTATGGGATTAATTTTTGCATCACGTTTTTCCCAAAATCTGCAGTTTTTAATTTTTTTTTTCGCGAAATTTTTGTAAAATATTTTTTTATATAAAGCTACTGAATTCGAAAATAATCACCGTTTCCTCTAGAAAGGATTAGATTTCAAAATATGATTTTAAATACTTATTACAGTTTTTTACCATTTTTAAAAGACTAGGAAAAGGGCTAAGAGTCATGCCGAGCATTTTAGGGGCAAATATCAAAATGAAAAGACTAGATTCTCGTCAAAAGGGCACTGCTATTAGGTGATCGGGTGCAAAAATGGGTAGACCTGGGTTGGTGAAGAGCACTTTATAGGACGTCACCCCCTACTTTTGCTACCACTACTGCTACTACTCCCTAAAGGAGCGTGAATCCGACACACGGTAGGCACATAAGATCACAGCTGTCTGCTACATTGTCTATATTAAATAGATAGATAATAAATCAAGGAGAGAATAACGGTAGGAAAAAAAAGTTTATTTGTTTTTCTGTTTTATAATATTGTCATTTAGTGATCCACTGCTTCAATAACAACAGCAATTTAAACGCATAAAATATGTCCTCAAGTGATAAAAATTACAGACATCTAATTAGACCATATTTTATTAAAAGTGCATTAATAAAATTATGTTTATTTAAGAGAAAGATGAGTTAAAATAGAATAGAGGTTGTTAATTTAGTATACCTACCTTAAAAGTTCTCTTTCTAATACCTTAAAAGTTCTAATCCTTAGGCTTTAATAGCGCTAATCCTTTCCAGTTTTAACAGCCATAACGTGATTGATCTGGATTTGGATATTTAAAAAGTTTAGCATGTCCTTACATATTATGATTAATTCATATTTTTATGGGTTCGTCTGTCGTTGATCCCTTATAAAATCGTTACTTGTGCAAGATGAAAATTGAAGATGAGCTAGGTATTTATCTAATGAATATGATACGCTGTTATATGGATTTCCGGCAATTCGATTCTAGGTTGCTAGTAGTAGGTCATACAATTTGGCTATAGATTTATTTATAAAAAAAGATAATGCAGACGAGAAACTTGCCTTGTAACCAGCTTTAAGCGTTGGGTGCCAAATATGTAACCATATTTGCTAATTGCTCATTAGGCGGTCCATATGCCAGGTTTACTCAACGGATGCATTTTTTTAAAAGGAATGGGTCTATGCCTTGGCAGTTATGGTAGGGCGCCACTAAATTCTTTTTACAAGACATGTATCAATGATTTTTGATGAAAATGAAAATAGAGTAATAGAAATTTGAAAAATACCCTGTAAAAAATTTTGAATACACAGATTAGTTATTATTTTGACTGCAATTTACCAAATTAAATAACAATATTACAAATAGCTTATTTACTTAAAAATGTAAACTTACTCTTTCAGGGCTTCTGCTTCTTCTTCTTCTTCTTCTTCTTCTTCAGCCTCTTCAGTCCACTGCTGGATGAAGGCCTCTCCCAGGACCCTCCACGAATTTCTGTCCTGTGCTACTCGGAACCATTGTCTTCCTGCGTATCTTTTGACATCATCCAACCATCTTTTCTGCGGTCTTCCCACACTCCTTTTTGTTTCTCTAGGTCTCCAATGTACCAGTCTTATTGTCCACCTGTCTGTATTCTGGCCTTGTAACGTGTCCTACCTATTGCCATTTGAGTGTCATTATTTTTTTGATAATATCTGTTAGGCCTGTTCTTTCTCTGATGATTTCGTTGCGGATTCTCTGTCTTAAGCTCACACCGAGTATTCTTCTTTCCACGATCTTTGTGTAACCCTTAGTCTTTCTGCACTTTTTTCTGTAAGCGTGACAGTTTCTAAGCCATAAGTAGCCATCGGCAGCATGCACGTTTCATATACTTTTCGTTTGAGGCAAATTGGTATTGTAGGGTTACTAAAAATCTAGTTCAGCCGGCCCATGTCAGTCCTATTCTTCGCGATATCTCCGCGGTCTGATTTTCTTTCCCTAGCCTTAATTTGTGACCCAGGTATACGTAATGGTCAACGTTTTCTATTATCTGATTATTTATGTTTATTTGTATATTTTCATGGCTCATGGTTTTGGTCTTCTGAATATTGATTTGCAGTCCCACAACGGTTGATGCCTGTTGGAGTTGATACAGCATTGTTTCTAGTTCGATTTGTCAGTACTGATCACTATAAAGTCGTCTGCAAATCTCAAGTGGTTCAGGTATGTCCCATCTATTTTAATTCATTTATCTTGCCAAGGCAATTTTTTTAAGACTTCTTCCAGAGCTAGGGTAAATAGTTTCAGAGACATTGGGTCTCCCTGTAGGACGCCCCTCTCGATGGGAATTTTGTCTGTTATCAGGTCTTCATCGATGTGTACTCTTAGGGATGCTTTTTCGTAGATATTGCTTATTAGTTTAGAGTATCTTGAGTCTATTCTAGCTCTATCTAGTACTCTAAGTACGGCCCAAATCTCAATGGAATCGAAGGCTTTTTGATAGTCTACGAAGGCCAGGTGTATGTAGATGTTGTATTCATTTGTCTTTTCGATGAGTAGTTTCATTGTTTGTATGTGGTCTAGGGTGTTGAAACCTTTGCGAAATCCGGCTTGTTCCACTGATTGGTAAGCGTCAAACTTTGATGTTAGTCTATTTATTATTATTCTAGAGAGCAGTTTGTATAAGTGTGACAGAAGGCTTATCGGTCGATAGTTCTCAATATTTATATCGTCTCCTTTTTTGTGTATAAGGATGACTTCTGCGCTTCGCCAATCTTCAGGAATTTTACCTTCATTTAAGCATTTATTGAAGAGTATCCTTAGTGATTTGACCAGTGGATCTCCTCCCATTTTTAACATTTCGCTGGTTATGTTGTCGTCCCCCGGGGTTTTTCTATTTTTCATTTGTTTCAATGCTGTTCTTTTTTCTTGGCTTGTTATATCCGGGATTTTTTTTCGGGTCCGACATTTATAATCGTTTTTTCTGTATTTGACGTGTCTGAGATACATGACTTGTATAATTTTTGGTAGAATTCGTTTATTATGTTTGTGATGCTTCGTCGGTCTGTGAAACAATTCCTTCCTTATCTTTGATCTTTGTTATTTTCCGTGTCCCCCTCGATTTGTTTTTTCGTAGTACTTTCATGTTATTATTATCTTCTATGACTTGTTGGATTATTTTAGTGTTGTAGGTTCTTAGGTCTTTACGTATTTTTTTCTTACTATACTGTTGAGTTCTTGGTAGTGGTTTGACTCTTTTCTGGTTTCGCGCCTTCTTTCCATCAGCATCTTCGTTTCTTGACTTAGTTTGCATTGTCTTGTGTTACTATTGCGTGTGCATACTTTCTTGGTCACTACTTGGATGACTGAACGTATTTTGGCCGATAGATCATCGAGGTACAAATTTTTGTGTCTTCAAGAGGTTCCAATTTCTTTTTTTGGTTTTGCTGATACTCCTCTTTTTTGTTTGTGAGAGTTTTGAACCTGGTGGTCCCACTTTACAAAGGGGGCGAGGTTGATGACCCCTCTAATTACCGTCCGATCTCTTTACTATCAACACGATCAAAATTTATAGAAAAGTTAGTGAAAGCAAGAATAATCGCTTTAACAACAAAGCATAACATTCTGAGCACTAGTCAGTTTGTGGTTTCAAATAGCGGTACGAATGATGCAATGGTTAGGCTGTTAGAGGGTCTGTACTCACAATTAAACAGGGGTGGGGTGGCTGCTGCAGTTTTTTGTGACTTGTCCAAAGCGTTTGGCTGTGTCAGTTACAGGATTCTGCTGGAAAACTCCATCATTATGGAGGTATCCTACTTGTGGTTTGAGTTCTATCTGACTGATCGCCAGTAGAAGGTCTTTTTGGGTTTTGGGTGCTCTGCGGGTCGGGTGGTTAAGTGAGGTGTGTCTCAGAGTTCTGTTCTGGGACCGCTTTTGTTCCATCTTTATATAAATGACTTGGCCACCTTTGACATCACCCTATTCGCGGACGACACAACTATATTATGGCATGGCGTCGACCTTAAAGCTCTGAAACGGGTAAATTCTTCGGATTTATTAAAGGTTACTCTAACCTTCTTATTCTAAACTTGAGAAAAACAAATATAGTTGGTTTCAGATGTGACATGAAGAAGCTGGTTATTGGGGTGCTGCTTTGCAGAGCCGATCGGTTGCCAAATTTCTAGGCCTTGAGATAGATAGGGAGCTTAGGTTTAACGATCGTATTGTTGATCTTGCCAAAAAAGCAGCCTCAGGTTTCTTTGCAGAGATCAGTGCGATATATTATCTTTGGACAATAAAGCTTATTTGACTTTGACTTAAATAAAGTAAAATTAAATAATAAATTTTACTTGATTCTGCTCGACAAGACAACAGACAAGAAATACATAGTACAGGACGCAAGCGATTATCGGATGGTGAGAGCAACCGTAAAAATCAACCTAGGCCACGAGAGATACCGACTGACCAAAAACAAAAAAATGAGGATATGGCAAAACCTAGAAAACCTCGATGAATACTAGGAAATGATCGAAAAGTTTCTGAACGATAACATACAGACAGACAGCATAGAAAAATTACTAAATCCATCGTTGAAGCAACGAACAAGTTCTGTTGCAAACAAAAAATAACACTAAGCTAAGCCAACACACTCAACAATTAATGAACAATCGAAGAAAACTCTTGCAGCAGAATAACTTAAACCAACAAGATGGGAGAGAACTAAATAAAAATATCTCTAAAAACGTAAGAAAAGACTTAAGAAATTACAACAAAGAACAAATTATGAATACGATAGATGAAAATAAAAGTCTGAAGATGTTGAGAAAAAACTGACAAAGGGTAAAAGAGAAATTCTATGGCTTAAGAACAGACACGGCAGGGTAACAACCAATAGCGAAGAATTGCTTTAGGTAGTAGAAGAATTCTATGCAGGCTGTACCGAAACAGACATAAATTGGAAAAAGAACCGAAGGAGATTAGGGAACAAACGGGAGTAATAAATCAAGGATCGGAAGAACTACATGAGATCACAATGGACGAAATCAAAAAATAACTACAAGAGATGAAAAATAATAAGTCTCTAGGCGAAGATCAAGTAGTCACAGAAGCAATAAAAATTGGTGATCAAATCCTATTGGATTCAATAAATTCAATGTATGCCTTTATAACGCTTCCTTACCACAAAGCTGGAATAACATACTGATGGTCTTGATACACAAAAAGGGCGACACTACTGGCTTGGAAAATTACAGGCCTATAAGCTTACTATCTAACCTATACAAGCTTGAGATGATGCTCGAGTTGTAGACACTGGCGCTCCCTGGAAGTACATATCCACCATGTGGTTGGATCACCCTGACAAAAAAGTCCTCGGTACTGCTAACTGACGGCTGGATTATTTAGGTCAGCCTGAAATTCCACCTTACAAAATTAATTCTATCCCACAGAAGAAATTTTGTTCCACAAGAGGACCCTAGTTAAATGATAAATAACTTTAGCCATCTTAAATAGAAACACTCGTATCGAACTTACCTTAAAAAAGGGGCCACCACACTAGTTCATCACACAACGTTTATAGACGATATGGCCGATAATTTTATAAATTACACATTCTACTTAATTTGCCTAATACTGTAACGACACAATCAGACGGTACTTATACCTGAGGGTAAAAAATAGCAATGATAAATTTCGATACGGAAAACGGCCTGCTCGCCTTGAGTGTTCAGGAGAGTAGGGATATCAATTCTCTAAAAAAAGAATATATACCACATCTGTCAAGTGGCGCTCCAAATGGATGTACCTATCGATCAGGTTGGAACACCGGAAGTAAGGTCGCGAAAAGTATGGTAGCGAGAGTATCGATTACACAATTCGACCAGTAAAACTAGAAAATCGCACTACTGTCATTAATAATATTAACAACGTTACAGACTATGAGGTTTGCTTTCATTTTGGCCTCCGCCTAAAATGTTGAAAATAAATGCAAGAGCACAGTGAAATTACTAACAGATTAAAAATTTAAACATGAACAAAATCCATGCAAGTTGTTTCCTCTTCAATCTCCGTCGATCTATGGTATAACGATTCTTTTCTCAGCAGGGATGAGCGAAAAAAGAACCAATGGTTCCAAAGCACTTAACCATACATAATGTTTGTATTA